>JABMIG010000041.1:797315-831961 GCA_013187285.1 Cyclotella cryptica
TTTGATATGGACATGGAAAAATGATAGGGTTGACTGTTCAGAGTGACTTCAGAACTGAATTCAATGCTTTCTTGCCATTTGTAGAGGAACCATATTATTCCCAGTGCTGTCAACAAAAATGTAAAAAATAATCACACACTACGCCGAATCCACTGTCAGTAGGCCCTAAAAATCAGACTGTGCAATGGGCCCCAAAAATTCAGACTGCATAGTATGCCCTAATGCTGTGTTGCACTATGTGTCTTAACACAAGGTGCACCACATCCCCAGTGGCACCATATGCCATTTGCTGGACTTGAGCAGCATCTTACCGTAATGTAGTATCTGTTGCAATCATACCCACTGATTTTTTGTATATAAAGTGTAGGTTATGTTCGAATGAGGCCGTATTATGACCATTTGCCAGCGACAGGGCTAAACAATTGGGCTATAGTCTTGATTATGGCATGGGATTTAGCTCTGTCGGTGGTGAATGGTCTAAAAATGGTTTTACAGCAGTGTGAGTTAGAATTCACCTTGAACCATTGGGTGTACTTTGAACCACAAATGACATGGCTTACTATTTGTCTGAGAGCCCGTAAGTCAGAGGTTGTTAGTTAGATAGATAATAAATTTTAGTGACGCTGACAATTCTTGTAAGTATTCTGCTCTGCGATATAATGTGAGTTACATATATTTCGTGTATTCATATCATCTGTATGTTGGATTAAAGACTTTAAGTAAGACATCACATTAAGTTTAAGTAATCTTTCTTTTTTCAGCCTTTGTAAATTTTCTTAGTCATAGAGCCATATGTTCCCATTTTATCTGAAGTCTAGTATTTGTACTTATGTCTCTCTCCACTTTACAATAATTATCTGTCTGTACTTCATGAAACGTTCCATGTGTAACTTACATTTGACAGTAATTTCTGTCCAATCATTCTCCCCACTTGTTTTCAGGCATAGATTCTTTTTGATCCCGTTTTACACTCTCTTGTTTGTACCTCTGGATCAACATCCTCACGGTGTCTCCCAACACCACCAACATCTTCACAGAGTCTCCCAACAGACCAGTCCACCGCAATCAATACAAGCCATTGCAATCTATTGATTCAATATTTTGCCTTCAATCCAATCAAATGCCATCAATCAATCGATCGCAACCAATTGACCGATCGCAACCTACCAGTCCTTCTCCATCAATTTGACGCAGCGCAATCGCTCGTGTCATCGTCGCCGAGTGGATCCAACCGCTTCACGTAATCGCACTTGCTCGTATTGATCTTTTGCAACCGACCGATTGCTACGTACCAGTCCATCTCCATTGATTCGAATCAGTGCAATCGATTGTATCATCATCGCCGAGTGGATCCAACTGCTTCAAGTAATTGCACTTGCTCGTACCAATCTTTCGCAACCGACCGATCTCAAGCTACCAGTCCATCTCCATCGATTCGAAGCAGCGCAATCAATCTAATCATCGTCTCCAAGTGGATCCAATTTCGATCATTAAATCACAATTTTGCAAAGAAGTAGCGAACAATATTTTGGAATAGATCAATTCACAATCTGAATTGATTTGATTTTTGATTCACCCGCCAATCAACCATTAATTTTGGCATACGTATCCTCTCGATGTTCCATCACAATTCTCCAATCGTCAAATCGTTTATGGCAACCGTTGGCAGACCATGCAGTTCTTGCATGAAATGCCAGATAGACAAAAAGAAATGTTCCCCAATACTTCAACCCGGAGGAACATATTTCAGTTGCTATCAATGTCAAGAAAAATGTACATTCTGTTCCTTTGGACAGACAATTTCTGAGACGGACATTGAAGTAGCCTCAAAGGAACCCTCCGAAGAACTCTCCAAGAAACCAAGTCTTCTCTCGGGTTCTACTGCCCAACCAAGTGTTCTTCCTGCAAAAAGGAGAAGAATCATGGAATCATGCAACGGGATTGGTGAAGCAGATGTGAATGGCCGAGCTACTCACTTGCCATCGTTTTCCCTTAGTTGTGTTGAAGAATTGAAAGACAAGGAAGCAGATAGGAGTGGCGATGCTACTCCTTTGCCCTCTGATTTCTATTCTGCTCAATATGTGTTCAATGTTGAAGATGAATTTGAAGATGGGGATGCAGAAGGGAGTGACCGCGCTATTCCTTTGCCTCCTGATTCTCTTTCTCTTCATGTTCTGTGCAACATCTCACAGCATCCAAAATTGAAGTCTCTTTTGGACGTTGCATCCACATGCAAGGGTAGTAGAATGTTGTTTGAGTATCACTTTGGTTCCTCTCTAGTTATTCCGTACAAGATGAGTAACAGACTTCGATACACCCCCTATTCGAACCCTGTGTACATTGAGTGCACTAATTTCCCTAGCCACTCATTCAAGGATAACTGTTTGAATTGTTTTGTGTGCTTCTCCACAAATACTATGACTTCCTTCAAGCTAGGGATTGTCAAAGGAATTCATTACAACATTATGATTTCTCCTGGTCATATTGTTGATTGTGTTCTCTAAGTACAGGAATGTGACGACGATCTGTTTCATAACAAGAGCACTTCCACCAGTTGCAAACCCCAAGCCACAGTTCATATCTTCATCTTGGGACAAGATGACTCTCACTTCTCCATGTTCTTCGTCAACAAAGTCATGGGTCCTCCATTGAACAGTGATAAAGAAGACGCCGTGAATCAAGCTGACAATTGTATTCAGCACTCAGCCTTTGGTAAGGAATGGAATTATTAATTTGTCCTTGTTTCAAAGTCTCCTCTGACACTATATTGTTTCCATGTTATGCAGGTCCTAACAAATTTCTCTCCACCTGTTTCATCACAAACACAAATCATCGCAAAAATTGTGTCCACCCACCATCACAGCGAGGGTTGGTTTCAAAGAGTATTACGTGACATATGACAATGACAGAAGTCATTTTGTCAAAAATAAATTCAAGGCAGCAAGAAAGAAAGGGCTGAATCCATTTGCTACGCGCTTCAGTCAAGCTGCGTACTATGTTCCCAACAAGTCTAATCTCTGCTCTTATGCCATTATTACTGGCAAACAAGATGATCCAATTCAAATGTCATACCTTAGATGGAAGGATCCTCTGTTCCAAGGTATATTTGTCATTCCTAAACTTCGTGACAGCATAAAGGGAAAGACCTGTTGTAGATTCTTCGTCGTTCCTCGAGAGCAGTACTTGCGCTTCAATAGAGAGCATAAATTGGGGATCAGCACCAAGAATGGAGAGATGGACCCTGTACAATACTTCAATTCCACTGTGAGTACATTAATATCAAATTCACATATGATGTTTTATGAAGTTGTTGTACCTCATTTGTTTCATTCATATGTCTTCATCATGACTAGGTCAAGAGAATGAGTACATGCTCATTTAAATTAATATGCCTAAACAATCTACGTGAAACGTTCGCTGAATCATCTCCCAATGCACTAATCTTTGCTGGTAAAGCAGCTCCTGATTTCAGAAGAGATGGTATGAATTGGCAGTGCCATAGTCTCAGAGGTGGCTACAAACTACGATGGATAGTAGCCAAGGCCGGAATGTTTCCTCTTCACCCACCAGTGTCATCAAGCATTGCATCGAAAGCCTTTCAAACACGTCAGTTAACTCAGTTTGACGTCAGAATATTTAAGAAAGCACTTGGCGACAGAGGTAGTTTTCCCCTCCGGAAGAACTGTGATGGTCATAACAGTTATCCGGCGTCATTGAGAAATGACAATACAAGAGCAAGTACTTTTCCAAATGCTGGCCCCTCGACTCAGCAGTACAATACCTACTATTGCAAAGGAATGGATGTACGCTATCTTCCTTATTCATGGAGAACCTTTCATGATCTCATCCAGCTCACTGCACCAAGGACACGCATAATGTATAAACACTTGTTTTGCACAGATGAACTCCCGAAGTCCCCACACAACTGGGTTTGTAAGACTGGCATATTTACAGTGAACTTTTGCAATGAAATGCACATTGATCGTAACGATCACAGGTCTTGTGCAAAAAGCTTGATGTTACAAGAGCTACAGTCAGTGTTTGAGTGCAACTCTTTGACACAATCCGCAATATCCGAACAAGCTCATGCTCTGTATGATCTTGTGAACGAGTTTGATGCTCCACAGCCTATGACATGCCGTTACCAGTTCGTTCCAACTCAAACGACAGTGGAAGATCCTAAAAATATACAAGTACATTGCTACTTCCCCATGCCTACATTGGGTGTGGCTCATCGTGTGTTTGATCACTGGACTAACATTTTCCTAAGAGGAGTACTGTTATATGGAACATCAGTTCCCATATTTTTTGAAATTAGTGAGCACGGTGAAGAAGGTTTCATAGGTGAACATCCAAGACTCAATCTTGTGGCATGGGGAGAGGGATGACCAAAAGAAGTAATAAGATATATGTTTACGTAATGAAGCCATCATCTAATACGCTTATACATCAAATGATATAAGTAAATCCCTTTATAGCCAAGAATTATTTACGAACTCTGTAAAGAAGTTGCCCCACAATCTTTTTGGTAACATAGAAATGAATTCCGTTTTTTGGTTTCTTCCGTAATTTGGGTAAACAATTAATGGCATTACAATATCCTCAAGATCATGTAGATGAATATAATCCTTATCTCCAAGGACAAAATGATGGAAAAAGGATTTCTGCATTGATTCAACTCCGTCGAATCCATTTGTTACAATTGCTGAGTGAATAACAAACTTGATTTGTCCATCAACCTCAATTAGACCGACAACTTTACCAGGTAGAATGGCATCATTTTTTTTGTACCATGACAAAGTCATACCACAATTGTCCACGGTAATTGTCTCTGCATCTGATAACAGTTCTGATAGGGAGATTCAAGAATTGAATGTAAGCCTCCGTATACCCAGTAACAATGACCATTGATGTCTGAAGTGAAATCGCTCGTTGTACAAGAAAATAATCCAACTCAAAGCTGATTCTTCATCCAATGCATTGTTTCTCTTTGTCATCAGATTTCCAAATAACACTGTGGGAAAAAGTGAGATCACTAACGAAAGCATTGTCCAAGTGATCTTCATCAAAAGCCTCGTCCACAGAAACAGTGACACTATACATTCCACGAAAACATTTTCCGACAGTCGTAGAAGGTACATCAACATTATTCGAAGACTCAGGATTACTCATGTCATCAAATCTATTCCTCAAATGTGTGGTACTGATGGATAATAAATCCATCTGATCGGTGAGATCCATAACTAATGTATCCTTAGGCGTTTTCAATATTACGCCTTCACAAATGCGCTCTCCTATTTGATCATTAAAGTTGGATGCTTGTCGCTGTGTACGCAGTCCGTTATCTTTGATCCACTCAATATGACAACGTTTACCCCATCCACCATAAAAATTAGAGGCGTTGTCATACATCTGAACATACTTTTGCATCAACATATATCCATGAACTTTCGGAATTTTCCAAATTATTTCCACATGATCGTGGAAAAATGTTCTTGATGTCTGACATGACCTTTCCAAATGCTGCTTCTGACTTACAAACCTCTTCTTTGTTGCTGTCGGAATGCAACCAGACTACGCTTGCAAGCAGATGTATCAGAGTATGTTGAATAAGGGAGAGGTGAGCACCGTCAATCTTCTTGTCCAATAGATTTATTCCTGTGTCGGTGGAACACAGGGCGGCTAACGCTAGTAGGTGACCAATATTTTCCAATGCCCCTTGTTTTACTGTTTCAGTTGCTCCTTTGTGCATAGAGCTTTTGTAGTAATCATGATCACAGTTCCTCTTAAGATCATGGTACATATCAATGTATAAGAAATCCAACTCTGTCCGGGTGCTATTGCTAAGGCAATCCTTGATTACAGCAATGATATAAACAGCAGTGCCAACTCCGACGGTATGTAACATCTCTGGAGGAGTAATTAGGTTGATACTGTGGATCATGTCTGCTAATGGCACTCCCTTCTCCCAAACCGTATCAATCCCATGACATGATATTTGTTTCATAACATCTCTAGCGGCGGTTCTACTGAGATCTGATGATTGAAGTTTGTACTGTTTGAATTCAGCAAATGTAACATATTCGCATGATAATGACTCCGCATCAAGATCGTTGTGGGTGCATTTACATAATCTGTAGGGCCGAACACCAGAATTTTGATATGCAGCTGCGAGGTTGTTGTTTCCTTGAATGTCACCTATGATGAGATGAAACCAAATGATTAGATTCTTCTCTTTTCCAAAAATTGTCCTACATACTCCTCCCTTGGAGTGAATGTCAATTCTGTCCTGAAGGATAGCCTGTAAGCAGTCATGTTTATCTTGGAGGTGGTCAAACATCTCATTTGGACAAGAAGTTTTCTTTGATCCTCTACCATGAATGAGATTCTGAACAAGTCCCAGAGGAAACGATGCATAAGATCTTTTTCTAGTTGCAAGGTTGAGAAATGCAAAGGTTATTAGAAAAGGTGATGTTGCAAGGATTCCCTTATCGTAGGTGTGTGTTTTGTCATAAAAACCAATGAGAGGGACAGGGAGTTTATCCGGATCATTACCAACGTAGGCTTCTCTTGTAGGATTCCACAAATCACCAGTGTGAATTTCCCCATAGACATTAGATTCCACTGCGGTTCCGTCCCAGAAATTGTAACCTTTGGCTATGTTGGCAGGGCATACAATTATCTCATCTTCAATCATAGTCATGAGTACCTCCATTGTGTCAAACATCACAACTCCAATCGACGTTCCATCTCTCCTTGTTATCCCGACCAACTTTGCTTTGAAAGCTGACATGCCATGAATCTTCTTTAGCCTGTTGAGAAGTCCTTTCCGAGTGGAGCTGAAGAAGGAATTGTTGAAATAAAAATTCCTCTGTATGCAATGCACAAAGATGACATCCATAATTTTTTCAAACATGTTGAGTGGAATACCCCGAACATTTGTAATCACACTTAGTAGATGTACTTGGAATGCTCAATCAGGAGTGTAGCGAATCATGTTGTGTCTACTTTTAATTCCATTTCGAAAATCAACCATGCCATCATCGTCGACAATGAACTGGGAGTTATCATGAGATTATGGGGTGGTACCTGGGGGTAAAGTACCATTGCCGATGTTACTGAGATTGTTTGTTTCTATTGGGTTATTCACTTCAAAGTCGAAACCATTTTCACTGATCTCATTTACTTCTTCCTGGTATTGCAGACGTGCATCAACAAGCATTTGATTCATGTTTTTTGGTGGCAACATAAATGATTTGTATCTTTGAATTTCAACGGAATCTTGACTATGAATCCATTCCTCAAAGAGTTTTTCTGCATCACTTAAATTGTTGACCTGGGACGGCGGCAGGAATGTTGATTTTTTCAAGAATGTCTCGCCATCATAACTGGACATAAATTGACTTCTCTCTTCCATAGCTGAGATGAAAGGACACTTCTTCATATGTTTGTTTAAGTCCATTCCAATGAACTGACATCCAAAGCGAGAGTAAGGACACATAGACCCCTTTGCGTATGGGTTTCTAATGGTATTTTTATAATGTGGTTTTCCTGGTTGCTTATACTTTGGCACGGCCAACAATTTGTACTATGAAGAGGAAGACTGCTAGCGATAAGATGGAGATTACATAAAGTTGGATGCAAATTCTGCTTGTTATTATGGCGCGATTTCCTTTTTGCGACAACATTAGAGTTTTCATGTATATTATTCATATGTATACATACATGAGTATATTCCGCTAACACACATAATGGATGTGAGTGTGTCAGAAAATTCCTAATAGGTGGAACATGGACATTTCTAGGGTCACATCCCTATTACTAAAAAATAATCATACACAAAATTTGTGGTGCGGTACCAAAACATTGAAAGGCAAAAGAATAGAAGGACTAATAAATGTACCTTTACAAGAAATATGTAAAAATTGTTTCAGATGCCTCATATGCTCTCATTGGAACATGTTAGACATGCATCCCTATTAAATGTTGCATTAATTGTTTTGGATAGCCAACTTGCAACAACAAAGAGTTATTGTCTTCTACACCAACAGCAATAAGGATTACGAAATGTTGGTCTATAATAGCAGTCCCTTTTCTCATGATCTTTCACTTGATGAAATTCCAGGTTTCGAAGTACGAGAAGAACCGGCAACTCCCGGGACTTCGAGTGAGATTAGTGGGTTAAGCGTGGACGAACTTAGAAGGGCTTATACAGCAAGATGGAGTGAGATGGAGCGAGAAATGAAGGAAGTCAAGGAACAGCTTGAGAGGACAATTGTCATGACCTACGGCAAGAAGAATCTGAACACAGGACAGGAGAACGGTAGGTTGGTAAGAGTTGGGGGACAACGTCCACAGTACGACGGAACTGACGCTGTGAATTACCAACGAGTAACAGCTTATGCCGCCGATGTCCTCTTCCCACACATCAAATTTCTTGAGCGGGGATGGAATGAGTATGACGAAACAAAAGACTGTGTGTGCGACAAGATGATGAATATGACCGGAATTTATGTTCCCTGCTGTCTTGAAAAATCTTGGTATTGGGAGAATACGATTGCAGGAATAGTGCATATAAAGTATAGAAATCCGAAGTGCAACTTCCATAATGCAGTGCGGAAGGCTTTTCTAAGTAAGTCTTGACAATAATCTTTTTTGTGATTGTTTAAAACAGATTACTGACACACAATTCTTCGCAGGTGAATTACAAAGAGGGGGGGGGCACAATACATGATTACGAAGCTCTATATATTGGTTGGGAGTGAAGGTTTAGGTAAGCCTTTCTGGGAGAGAAAATTGATTGGAGAGAATGCATCTAGAGAGGACATGAAGTGGAAGGAGTTCGTGGGAGGGTGGTACTACATGATCACTAGAATGTCAAGTGATTTATACACAAAGGAGACTCTGAAGAGTTGGTACAGGGATGGTGAAAAGAAACACAAGCAACTGTGGGAATTGTTATCTGTGAGTGATATTGCATATACAATATTTGTTTTAGAGAATCACAGTGAGGTGTGGAAGCAAGAGTGGTGATTCCACATGGATAATCCAAACGCATCCCAAATAGAGAAGGAAAAGTTCCGTGAGTACAAGAAGTTGACATTATCCAAAATGTTGGACAAGGGGATCAGCCTAGAAGATCGGAAACATTACCTGAAGGTGAAGCCTAAGTTCACTCACAGGCAGAAGAAGATTTCTTTTTGTGATGCTGTGAAAGCAGAAGGTATCGAGTTCTACAAGCAGACTCATTGGAGATTGACACGTTTATCCTCTACAATACCAGTAAAAGGGAAAAGATTTCTGTTCTTTGGAAGGATGACAAGGAAAAGGATGATTGGATGAATGGATTGACAAAGAACAAGAGGTTGAGAACTACTGGGTCGACTGATGATTCCTTACCTCCTTTGGATTCACCGAGATGTATCATTGCTTTAGTACCTGGTGATGATGGATACGACAAAATGATGGAACAGATTAATGATGGGGATAGTGTTTGTTCCAATGAGTGATAATTAAATATTAGTATTATCCTAAGTTAAGGTATTCTTATTTAAAAGGGCTAGCAATTCAATGTCATACTGGAGTAGCATACTGCATTGCATGCAATAATTGTAAGTCTTCTCTCGTGAGGAACATAGTCAGTCACTCTTGATGGGAGTATGAAAAAACTCTCAATGACAGAGATGTTAGACTTGAAATGAAAGTGATTTTTATCTCAGAACAAACATGAGTTGTCGCTTGCGATGAACAAGATTCCTCACTCTGAATTAACGTGATTGGTCACTAGTTGTTAACCTAAGTATCATATGACAAAAACTATGTCTTATAAGATGCAATGATTGTCGCGAGTAACCTAGTTCAAAAACGAGTGAACACATTAGTCGATTGCATGTAGGTACGGACGTATATGTTGGAAAATTACTGATGTGACTCGTAAGTACAACTTAGGTGCTTTATGTAAGTACACACACCGCTGTGACTTTCCCTGGTACTTTCCTTACGCTTAAGTTGTAACTTTACTTACAGTAAAATAGATAGTATTACTCACATCCAGATGGAGTTTTTCATTCTCAGACATTCCTCTAGGCATGGTCACTAATAATTGCTTGGACGCAAAATAGTTTTTTTGTAGTGCATTTTAAATGATGATGATAAGATTGTGCATTGGTGTGTAATCATGTGTCATCATTCTGTGTTGACCATGATTTCATTACTTTGTAATCTGACCATGATAAGATTGTGCATCGGTGTGTAATCATATGTCATCATTCTGTGTCGACCCTGATTTCATCACTTTGCTGTCTGACATCAATGTGAGTGAAGAAAACGTACCAATTTCTATTTGGTGGACTTTGAACTAAAAACTCATTTTAGAGGCATAACGGCAACACATTTGAGGTAGTGATTCAACGATCTGAGGACATGTTGAGCAGGACTTAAGCCATCAAGATAGTCCTAAAGGTTTTCAATCTTTAGAGGATTTCAGGGGGTACATATTGAGGCCACAACAGTGGCCAAAGATGTTTGACATTCCATGGTTCAGAGTGAATTCTAACTTGTACTGGGACCGAATTAAACATAGAGTATTCAAATTGTATGGGGACCATACTGAAGGCAATGTTCCATATTGGGGGCTGTCACTGCACTGAATACAGTTCTGAATGTGCTCTGAATGACTCCCACTATTTGGTACATGTTATGGTCTGACAATAATTCTAACATATACCATGGTTTAAGAGACCCCCAATATGTCACAAGATACATTTTGGGGAGTCTCATGATCTATGCAAAGTTAGTGAAACTAACAAGGTGAAAAATAAATGTATCTATCTATTTACTCTGATGTAATGTTTTGGTAATACTGTGTTGAGCTTCCCATCATGCCACTACTCTTGTTCTGCCACGCTAACCATTTGACAGAAATCTGTGATGAGTTTTGGCAACATCGGTGGATTATCGGCAAGAATGTGGAGTTATGGGGAGTGAGTGGCACACATGGGTGGATTGCTCTTTATAAGAAGATCTAACCGTGTAGCGTTTAGAATGTGAAGGGTCTTTCAATGAGGTGAATAACAAAAACATGTCCAGAATGGGGGATCTTATCTTCTATAAACTATGTTACAGGGCACCAACCGGGTTGGTGACACAACTACGTAAATTAACCCAATTCGGGTTAATCTACTCTTGTAGTTATGCCTTGTTTTGAACTTGTAAACCAAGTTCTCTTACAAACCCAAGAAATGTTTCTTGTAGACAACTATTTCAAGAAGCCTTTCCAAAATTAGGGTGCTAGAATGACCGAAGGGTGAAGAGCAGTTACATTGCCCATCACCACCCTTCTGTTGGTTGACATGACAATTGCTCACAATTTTTTTCATCGCCGATATGGTTGGTCCCATCTCAGTACCACTTCTACGTATTCCTACTGTAAAAAACATCACACCCCATCCACCACACCTCAGCCGTGCCTTCGCTACAGGAGGATCCTTCCGATTTGCTCACTCCGCTACCACTGTTGGTCTGTCAAGATTGCCAAGCTGTTCCCAAACAGGATTGTTGAGCAGCATTAGAGCGATATCTTTGTGGTCTGGACCCGCAACATGACCGCTTCCAGAAACACTTTGTTGTTGTTGTCTTTTTCAGTTCAAATGAATTGTTGACAAATGAATGATACTTTGTTGATGCGTCGTTGTTGATAAGTCCCGATTGTTGCTCCTTGTTGACGCATCGTCATCAGCATATTGTTCCTCTTTGTTGATTGTCATTTGCCAAAATCCTTCAACTTGACGATGAAAGATGGTCCGTTGATGCATTGTTCCAATGGAGTGTGTTAGACGACATCAATTTGGTCAAATCATTGTCTTACGTTGTCCATCACTTCCTCAAAAAAATTCACTGTTAACCCTTTTATGTTATTGTTCTCGCAGTGCCGTTCCTTCATCATCGACGCGTTGTTGTTGCCCTTTTCTTTGACTTGTCTTGATCCATGGAAAAGGCATCTCAATTGTTGATCATCAAATCAAAGTGGACATGCAACTCCCAATCTGCCACTGATTTTGACTGTCACGATTATTCCTTGGCAGTTTGACGACTCCTGGCGTTGACCTGCTCATTTATCCATCCTAGAAGCACCAGGACTCTGCCTCCTTCAAACATAACAATAAGCCAAAGCGATGATATGGAGAGGGGAGTGCTTTGGAGAATTTCTCACTGGTGTTCGATGGCTATTGGTTTTAAAAACAGCTGGGTCGGGCGTGGATTGCTATGTTTTGCATTTTAAGGAAACTCTCGTCCCTGCAAGCCATGTCCTCTGGGAAAGAATGCCACACCCTCCGCTGTGGTGAGACTTGGATCCTTGTTGACTTTGATCTGGTCAAAAGCAAGGACCGCCTATGAGAACTTGGAAATGTTGAGCTTCAGTCGGAAGGTAAGATCGTCGGATTGTTCCTTTCTTTGAGGAAGTCAATACACAACTGTGCTTGTTGTGTTGTGCTTGATTTGGGGTTCTTTGTCTTGTCTGTCCTTATTGCCTTGCGGAGAGTCTTTCGTTTTCTTGTGGCGGTTGCATGGGTAAACATGTACCTCTGTATAAGGTAATGTTGTGGAATGGAAACAAAAAAATTAGTTTTTTGGCATATCGGTGGAAATTGCAATGGGATTTCTCAATAATCCTGAGATTGTTGAGTATTTGAGAAGGAGGACGATGCAAGGAGATGTAGTATCTGATGATACAATAGTGAGGACACCTCAGCTTCAAAATTTTGGGCCGGCATGAAGTGGAACCTTACCAGAAAAATGGTATACCAACAATACACATGTTCTGTGTCTCCTGCCACCTCCAAAATTTGCACCTACTATGCTTGTTATCCCTCCCACTGGTTGTGTGCTTTTCATTGGCATGCCAACTATGCAGAGGTGTTAACTGAAGTTGTTTAGGGGAGGGTAGTTTCGCCTTTTTGCAGTTAGGTCTACTTGTGATTAGTATCCTATAATTTTACTAGGCGACCTACTTAACAAACATAAGGTCATTTTTACATGGTTGAATAGAGCTCAAAAGATCTACAACAATGCTTTACAACGTTTTGTTCTCTCTCTCTATACGCACGTGTATATCCTACAAGGTTTGTAGGATGATAATACCTTTATATGTAGAAGACATACATATAATAGTAACGATTCGAAAAAGTGAAACTTAAAGGCCATACTAGCCACATGATAAAAAAATCACAAGATACTACCATTAGAAAAATCGCGAAGTAATGGCAGAATTGTCTAAGTCTGCCATGATAGAAAGGTCATGCTTTAAACACATAAAGACAGTCTTATAAAAATTACGAAGACAAAACATAAGATAATTACATGTACTCTGTGATCAAAAT
Source organism: Cyclotella cryptica (assembly GCA_013187285.1). NCBI lineage: Eukaryota > Bacillariophyta > Thalassiosirophyceae > Thalassiosirales > Thalassiosiraceae > Cyclotella > Cyclotella cryptica. The sequence goes on from JABMIG010000041.1 coordinate 810,695, forward strand.
CATGCTAACTTTATAACATACAAAAAACTGAGCCTGCGGCCAACCTAACCCTTAACCTCCTTGAGGGGGTTGCAATTCCTTTATGCAGCGGGTATAAAACCCACACTCAGTACAACAAACAATAGCAAACAGTCAAGCAGGCACAACTCCCTCAAATGCATCTCCAAAAGCATCTGCCACTGCCTCTCTCCTCTGTTCAATTGCCAGCCTCCTCGGTGTCTTATTCTGCCTTCTCATACGACCATCTGCCCTTGCATCCCCATACAAAATAAAGGTCCTCTTCTCCTTGTGAGGCTGGTTCCGTGCCGTTGCATCTGGAAGAGCAGCCTTGTCCGCCGCAGTACCATACCTTTCAATCATGCCTCGTTGTATCATCCGACTCCATGTACCAACCGACCATGTAGACAGAGCCCTATCATCCTTCTTCTCCCAAAGGTAGCCTGCTCTTGACTTGAGAAACTCTGTTGCCTGTAAAAAAGAAGATTGAACAAAACTTTCATCCACTTTTTGTGGTATATCAAACAAAGGACACTGCTCCATCATCCTGAAGATTGGCCGCCACTTCGTAGTTAGGTCCCGCTCAATGGGCTTCTTGTGCAAGTCTTTCCCTGTCAACAAGCGGAATGATTTCACTTTATAAGCCACATTGTTACTCACAACAACTTGCCCACACAACCACATTCGCCACCCACACAACCTCTTTGTTTCCTTAGGCAGTTCAAAGTTCTCAGGGACACACCAATATTTCCCCTTGTAAAAGAATTCATTTACCTTTGGCACAATAAGAACATGGGATGCCTCAACATTCTCCACAGCAACTTGGGGTTGAGGTACATCACGTGCAGCCGCTGATAGCCGATCTAAACGAGCCAACAAGGTCCCCTCTAACTCTCTGATTCGATCATCCAATATGGCAGCATTAATCCCTCCACTCTCCTTCACCTTGCTGTCGATTGCCTTTGAAACTGACTCCTCCAGAGTATCATTGAAAGACTTCACCGCTGCCTTGATTTCAATGCAGTGACTCTTGAGTTCGTCGAGTTGGCGCAATTGCTCGACATGCGGTGGAATCCCTGTTACAATGGGGACATGCCCATTCAACTCCATTGTCAAGTGCTCTCGTACCAATTCTTGAAGAAGAGGACTGCTTAGGAGAGGAATCTTGCTAAAAGGGTGACCTGGGTGCTTTTGACAGACACCCAACATCCAGGACAAATGATGGCACATTGATGCAAGCAGAACAGACAATACACCCATTGGATCATGTTCTGTCTCACCGTGAAAGAGCAATACTTTACCAAATGTCAATTCAATAGCTTCTGCCACAATAGGTGCATCCGGATCCTTCCAATGTGGACAAGGCAATGCAAACTCGACACTGTTGGGATCTTTCAGACTCAAAAGCTGGCCCAAGTAATAGTCGCCTCCTGCAGCAAACTGGAAATACACATCTAATATCTTACCCATGCTCCACTCTCCTCTGCATGCAATCGAAGTAAAAAGAGGAGGGCATGTTGTAGCAGAGGCAACATGAGTGCCGCTGCCCTTCCTGAGGCCATGGATGTTGAAGTGTGAAAGACGGACGTAGTTCCTGACTGTCTCAAAGTTCCTCTTTGCAATCTCTCCTATTTGCAATGAAAAGACTGTGCTGCAGTACGAAACTGTGAGCCCGGACGGACAAAGAACATCTCTGTGCCCTCAAGTTGTTCAGAATTAATTGATAAGTAACAACCCAAAGCAGTAAAGGCACACAAATGTTCTTGCCCCTTCAAAGGGTTCGAATACACATTCTTCTCTTGCACGAATTCACCTGTCTTGTCCATTTTCGTCTCATCATACTTGAACACAATAGAATCAGATATGCCTCTCTTCAGGTTATGTAGAGACAAGCAGTCAACATTGATGCTACGGGCCATTAGATGCCACATGAGCATAGAGAAACACCAAACAAAAATGTTACCTTCTTCTATGGCCCAGGTCATCAACAGCTTGAAAAGAGTGCTGCTGATGGCATCAGCCTCCATTTCATCTGTTTGTCCATTCTTTTTGGCAGATGCATGCTCTCTTTTGTAGCACGCAATGAACTTGTCGACTTCAGCGTAAAAATTGACAGACAGCAATCTCTTACTTATCTTCGACCCGAACTTCAAGGCATCGTAGAACTTGGAGATGTTTGAAACAGAAGAGTGCTTCCCATTGTCCTTGATGCGCATCTCAGATAGAAAGGCAAGGAAGTATTGTGGGTCGAGGCCAGAATAGACAAGGTCCCTCATGTCCTTCTCTGTGTAGTAGTTTGTGGGCTCGGATCGAGCTTCTTGGGACACAAGGATGGTGCATTCCTCGTAGATCGCGGGATACTGCTCAAACAGGAAGTTGATGAAGCGACGGATACGTGACCTGTGCTCAGTTCTTACCTTTTTACTCAGTCCTTGAGCTGCCGTGGTGAAGATCGCAGCTGCGTGCTGCGCGGAGATTCCCGGGCCAGCAACTGTGGGGGTGGTATCATCTGTTTCACGGTCGTGTGGGTTGATGCGCCCGCCACCCCCTGCACGGCCATTACTTCTGGGCATGATGCGCGGAGGCAACTGCAATGGTGACGACTATTTGTTGGGGGAGGGAGAATGCGGCGGCGGCGGCGGCGGTGATGAGAATATTTATTGATGGTGAAAAATAATAAGGGAGCAGATGGGGAGGGAGCGTGACAGGAGCGTGACGCATGTGTCACAACACACGATTGCCCCAATCAAGGGTATTCAACGTGCAAAGTGAGAGGGAGGGTAATCCTACAACAACTGTAGGATTATCCTCCCTCTTTTTTGAGAGAACCTTCTGACATCGTAAAACCGGGCAGTTATGAAGGAGTTCTCTTTTTGGGGAGGGAGGAAAATCCTACAACATTTGTAGGATGCCACGTAAAATTTCCGGGAAATGGTAGGATTTTCATGGTTCCCTAGGAAGGAAACTTTATGTAAATTACCCATTTGGTACATGTTACGGACCGATAGCTATTTCTACTACGATACTTATTTGTTGTAGGAATGACTGCCTAGTCATCATTGACCTATGCGTTTTTCTGGATGTTGTGGTCGTGTTCAATAGGCCTCCCTGCAGAAAATCCTGTCACTGGTGCCTCTTGGGCTCCCGGTATCCATCGCTGACTAAGTCCCAATGCTGTTGGCATTACGGTACCGGAAATCGACTGGTTTTTCGTTTCTTCTTATCAGCTGCTAACAAGTTTCACACATCTACAACAAGTGTCCAATTTAGTCGTAGTCCTTTATAAAAGGCATTATCCTTTGATGTGGTCATAGCTTTTTTTCGTTTTTTATTCACTTCTCCTTACTCAGGGACATTATTATAGCTTGTCCGCTACATTGCACGGTGTTCGTACTACAGATGACGAAATACCACTCACAACGAGCACGAAGCCGATGAACGACAACGAACACCTGACGATTCACGCATCCAGGCCTATCTACTCTCGAAAAAAACCAAAGCAGTCATACCGAAAAGAAGATGCACATGTCCCCAAATAACCTCAAAACAGCTCAAAACCAGGAGCAACTTTTTAGTCGCTCGGCCCTCTCACTTCCTCTCAATTATTAGACACAATCGCGTATTCTGCTTATCATCACGTCAAACAGCTCGCGCCGCTCTCTCACATAGATCAAGATGAACGAAACCATGATGGAAAACCTATCTATCCTCCTCCAGATCATCAAATCCAGGGACTGGCTCACTCTTCAACACCTCACACTCGACAATCCTAAAGTTTTCCGTACAATTTCTCAAGAAATCTCTGATTGCTCTCAACTTAACGGCATGACCCTTCTTCACGCTGCCATTCGTTTTGATCCTCCGCTTCATATTGTCGCCGAGATAATTGAGATATGCCCGCACCTTCTTTCTGCGCAGGATTGCCTGGGCAGGACGCCACTCCATATAGCCTCGGGCAGCCGGGCCAGGGAATCGTTGATTAAGTTACTTGTCGACGCCTATCCAAAAGCCTGTGCCATTCGAGACAATGATGGAATGACCCCGCTACACATGGCGTGTAACAGCTCTTGTAAGCTCTTCGAGGGCGACAACGGGAATGTTCGTGGCCCACCGTCATATGAAGTTGTACGCGCCTTGCTGCTGCCTTCGGAGGATTCAGTCACTTTCGAGGATGTCAACGAAATGAGTCCAATAGAGTATGCCATTTTATCAAATGCGCCGCTGCGGGTGGTGCGGCTGTTGCAGAGATCAGCTAGTCGTAGTTTGACAGCAAATTCCAAGAGTTGACTGTTCTAAATCCTGATGTCTCGAAATTTTGAAGGACGACAACAAACGAGATATAAGTTTTTGAATGACTGCGTGAACTAATACTGTAAAGAGTAAACAAGTTACTATTGAGCCATTTACGGTAAGGCTAAGAATATTTATGGGACCAAACCATTGGCGTCCACCACGCACAATATTTTTTACGTTACTGCATCTCTCTAAGAAAATCCAGTGCTACCTCGAGAGTCATTCTGTCTCGAACTTTAATATTGCCTTGACCCGAACAATACGCCTCCCAGTCGTCAAGGAAATACTCAAAAGGCAAATGTTCTCGCTCCAACTCTGTAAATAGGACAGCATAACATTGCTTTAGATCCAAACTGCGCGTAACATTATTTCCTCCCGTCGCCCTTGAAAAAGAAATCGCAATTTCCCGCTCACGTTCATCTGTCACCATTGGATTTGTTGTTTTATACCACTCATTGCAGCATTGCTCCACATGTTGACGAACCTCATCGCGATCGAGAATAGGAGTTGAAGAGGCTGAAGTCTCTTGCCGTGACAATCTTCTGCATGTAAAGACGTTGACGGTCTTTCTGTAGTTTTCATCTGGCTCGAATGTTCCACTTGACCAGGCAGTCTTCGTTACATCTTGGCCGATCCCATCTGTTTGTTGCATCTGATAGTTCCGTATGCCAGTTGACATGATGCAATGAGATGACAAATCAAACCTCGTCATTACCTCTTCGTTATTTTTATGGTCACAATTTTCGATGGCGACAGATGCCCCGACGTCTTCCACCTCTCGCCTCACGACTTCGTGCTCCACCATCCACTCTGCTCCAGGCAAACGAATCAGCAACTGCCGTATGAATTCCAGAGGATGAAACGTAATCAAGACGTATATCCCTCCCCATGACAGATGATCTAGATTAATGTCGTCAGTACATTCCGTCGGATTCAAACACGGAATGCGCAACGCACGATAAACCTCACACAACAGCCCGGCAACGGCGTCGGATTCCGAACACAGCAAACAATCCAGCGTAGATTTGTCAAATACTAAATCAAAGTATCCTCCTACGAGTCCCTGCGAACAAGAAGATGATATTGTTCGATAGAGCGGATCCAAGGCCACACGGCAGGATTCTTCATTCTGAAAATCGACGTATCTCCAATCCATTTTACCGCACATGCCATTGTGTTTCATATCCAGAAGCTTCCATCGATTTTTCATAGTGTCTAACGCAGTATTGTCAATGTCAACATTCACCACATGTCCATATTGCAGTTTATACTGTGGCATTACGAACTCCTGCTGGGAAATGCAGTTTGAGGCCGAGTCACCCTTACAGACACTAACGTTTTCAGTAAGATAAAGTAGCGATTCTCCGACGGTGGATGTGCCACATCCTACATGTAAAGCATTCAACTTGATACATTGCGGTTGGCGATTTTGATGGCGGTTTTGACATTCATTGTCTGATGACGCCGAATCATCCGTTTGCGGTGGTGTCAATGGCTCCTCATTACAAGTGGATGTCACAGATGTCTCCTTTTGAACAAATGGAAGCGTCGAGGATAATGGACCAAACACAATCCTCGACGGAAGTATCAAGTGCCTCAGACTTGCAAAGTTTGTCAGCCATTCAAACGGTGTATTGCCATTGTCTTCGGTGAAAGCTACTTCGATATGCTCTATTTGTTTTGAAGGAATGTCGGGCGGGGTATTGGTGTTGACGCCGAGCTTTGTGCAACCATCATGGCTGTTTTCGTCCGCGCAGCGGTTTGTGATGGTTGACGTTGTCGATTCCATGATCAAGTTTTTTCCTGGGGAGGGAAAGGAGGGGTCCGTCTAGAGAGGTAGAGCTGCTGTTTTTGATGGGGGGTTAAGATGGGTTAAGATAGGTTAAGATATGGTATGCTACGGTACGGTACCATACCATACCTACCTCTATTATTATTTTCGAATCGGGATGCCAATTATGGCCGTTTCGCGGCCTACAATCAGGTTTGCGGGTTCCGCGTCTTGTCGACCCTTTGTCCCCACCATACGATACGATCGCGTCATGATCGCGTAGGGATCACGTCCTCGACGTGATCGTATGATGTTGTAGTGCTTGGGTGGACACATCCTTCGATCTTGGTCGCCGCATTTGAACTCTCCACCGCCCCACTGTTCACGGACTCGAGATAGACAAGTTATCTTTCTCCCAATTACCCACGATCGATGAATCGTCACAGCGGCAACCGTCGCCTGATGGGCGCGGCGTTCGTGGCGGCCATCGCCATCACGTCTACCTGCCACCCTATCATCAATACCGTCCCCTTCTGGGTCACGGCATCACCCGATGGAATTAGCAGACCGCTTCGAAAGATTCCCTTCATGAGTTGGTTGTCTTCCTCCACATCGCCGGCCACAACAGAAATAGCCGCCGTCACCGCTCCTCCGCCCATTCAACGCGTTACCCGAGGCGGCGCCGCGAGCGTAGGAACCACCAAGAACAAACTCAAAGGCACCAGCAGCAGCGCCGGCAGCACTCCTCCCACAGCCAAGAAAATGGTCAAAAAAATGAAAAAGAAACGAGTCGTTACCAAACAATCGACCGCCACGGCGAACAACAACAAAAACAATAACCACGATCCAACAATCGACACATCCCCCACCGCAACAATAACCGAAGCCACAGACAAAATGCCCTCCATCTTCCACATCCCCGAAGAACAAAAATACGATCGATACGCCGCCGCCCTCGCCGTTACGGAGGGATTGCGTCGAATTCGCGATGCCGAAATCGAACGTCAATTGTCTCACGACGCTTCGAGGAGGAGGGGGGAAGAGGCGGCGGCGACGGCGACGAAGAAGAAAATCAATGCCAATGTCGTCAAGAAGAATGCCGAGTCGGAATTTTTGTTGCAGAGTACCAAGGCGGTCGAGGCTTTGGGGTTGACGGTGTCGCAGTTTAATGAGATTGGGAGGGAGGTTTTGGCGGATTCGGTTTTGAAGGAGAGGGTGAGCGTTTGTATTGTTGTTGTTGTTGTTGCATGAAACTATGTGTTTTATTGTGTGCTTAGCCTGCATTGATATTGATTCCACTCATGAATATTTCATATGGTTGGACATCTCTGCACTCTTCCATTGAATCATTTCATACACATTCTCAATCAAATACTCATCAAAAATAACGAAACCTTCACCAGGTATCCGAACAAGCCTACCTCTACCGAATGGCCAGCACCATAAACCTCGAACGAGTACCCCTCCTCCAAGATCCCACATCCAAAAAACTACTCCAATCTCCCAAACACAAACGCTACCGAGTCCAAATGTTCGCCCGATCCATCACTGAAATCGAAGAACTCCGCTCCGATCAAATGGAGGCCCTCCGACGGAGTTTACAGGTGGAACGATTCCCCCCCGGATTTGACCTGTCGGATCCGAATGTTCAGCCGTTGCTTCATCCGGAGGTGAGGGCGGTATGTGAGAAGTTTCCCGTCAAGGCCGAGGAGATTGTGAAGAGGTATGGATTGGAGTCGGAGGAGTTTAATCGGATGTTGGAGGAGACGAAGGGGAATCCTATTTTTCGGTGGAGGGTGCAGAAGTATGTGGAGAAGGCGGAACAGGAGAGACGGAAGGGTAAAGAGGCATGATAGCAAGGAGGTGGCATGATTTTTTGGGGGTTTTGTGTGTGAGTGAGGACAATGCTATGGTTGGAGGGCCGAAAGTTGATGAAAACACTGCTGCGTGTAATGAATGCAATCTTTGCACGGATGGATCAAAAAATTTTTCACATATGAAAAAATGGAAAAAATTAGGTATATTGGAATACAGCAATCTCCAAAAAATAATATTCAAGAGTCATATAGATTAAATTCAAGCTAAGAAGACTCTTTGTCAACATGTTCGCCGACTTCTGATACCTCGTAACTGCCATCAAAAGCATGATAGAAGTGTTCTGGGATAAGGTACCAGACTATTAAAAAGGAGATGTCTTCATTATAATTAGCAACCAATAACAGACAGATTGAAAGCTGCTGTCTCATAAAACTTGATTGTAAGATGCAAAAGTACACACATTTTCCTGTGCTCTCCATCAATTCAAGCGTTCATCTTATTGCTATGTTTTGATGTATTCCATTCATTCTATTATTGATGGATTAGAGGATGACATGGGACTTCGCTGTTCAAATTCTGTTGGAACTTTTTAAATATTGATGTTGTAAGTTGTTGGAGAAAGCAAGTTTCTCAAAGAACTGCATACAACAAACAACAAGGGGGCTTCACGATGAAAACAGATGATAGATAAACTATTTTGATAACCTAATTTTGTGTGTTTGTCTCAAGAAAAAGAGATCTTTTGTCTTTAGATGAGGGAACAGAACGTCAAGAGAAGTGTTCTGTTGTCAAACAGCCTCAAAATGAGATCCAATACATCCTAACTCAAAAAGGCAAACTCAGGTGTCTCATTTCCTATTTTTGCTGATTCAGACTTTGGTCTGTGGTCATTTCACTATCAACTGGTGCTTTGACACTGATGGTCTTGCACAGTTTCCTTGTCACATGGCAACTTAGACTCCTGGCACTTTTTTGCAAAGGTTGTTCATTGTCTGCCAAATAACTAGTGTTTTTGGCTTTAACATCTCCAAATTTTGGATGTTGGACTTATCGAACCAGCTCCAATTCTCTCCTGCTGCATATTGCCCCGCCACAAAACTGTCATATCCAAGAGCACCATGTGTAACATTATGCGAATGTGTGTTGCACCTTTCACATCCCTTGCAAATGGAGATAACTGCCAACTCTAAAATGATCTCCATGAAGCACCAACAAGTTCCCACATCCAAATGAATGAAACCGCAGTTGCACCCATTATTGCAGGTCAAAAAACAAGCGCAAAGATTTTTCTCCATTGACACCTATGGTCATGTGGGTTGTTGTGTTCTGAATTGTATTGTAAGTGTTGTGTGGTGAGGTTTTGACCTAAGCCGTGTGGAGATAAAAAATACTAAATACCAATTTCGTAGGTAAAGGTGTTATAGATTTGTTGATGATGGTAATCTGTGAGCTTATCATTTAGTGATTACAATGAACAAATGAGGATGGGATGTCAATGCAATCCCAACGAAACAATGTGATTCTGTGTAGGTTTCTACACATCTCTGGTATGTTTATACCCTTCTCATGAGGGTGTTCTGACAGAGTGTTCTCTTGTCGTTTAGATCCAAAGATATGGATCTTTATCATTGTCAGGACCTCTCATCACTTGGGAGGTCAGGATGATCCCTTACTTGGGAGTTTTTGAATTAGTCCATATTGGTACTTCTATGTTGGGTTTGTCGGGGACATGTCAGCATAATGTCACCGTGACACGACAATGTCATCAAAACTGGGTGACATCTTATATATCGGCGACATTTTTAGGTCTAATCTCACCCAGTCACGTGTCATTTGGGTGAGTCGCATGTCTTTTCCAGTCTGTCTGTTACATCACCGGTAAGTGCGAAGTATGTAGGATGCAGACCAGTTCTGTTTCCTATTATTATGCACAAAAGGCACAACAGCCTGAACTTCATAATCGGGGAAAGACAAGCTTTCCAATTAAATAGTTCCATCCTCCTCACCATGACCGCAGATATCTCCGGCCATAGAAGGAATTAGACTGTGCCATCGCCATCAGTCCGTAGCCCATAGCGTTCTCTTTCGACGGGTATAACTCGCGAGGCGAGAGCACTATTTTTACTATTTGATTTTGCTGATGGCGCGTGTTACACTAATTAATTTTTTCAATTACGCTGATACATGCCTCCCAACCCGCACTGGGATATCTCGGGCCACAGTGGGAATTCGGCCGTGCCGCCACCAGCGGCCAGTAGCCAGCATCCATAGCAAGCCGGCAATCAAGGTACCAACGTCAGAATCCATGTAGTTTTTTTGTTTCGTCAATTTTTCGCTCTGATATCACATTCACTTTTTTCAATTAAATTGTTACGTGCCACCAACCCGCACTGGGATATCTCAGCCCACAGTGCGAATTAGGCCGCGCCGACCTCAGCGCCAACTAGCTAGCGACAACAGCTAGCCGACCATCCAACCGGCAAGGTGAGAATCCGTCTGATTTTTTTGTTTCGTCAATTTTTCGCACACACACATACTAACATTTTTTCAATTAAAAAGTTACGCCCCTCTGAGCCCGCCCTGGGATATCTCAGCCCACAGATAAAATTCGGAGGCGCCGCCACCAGCGACCACTAGCCAGCAACCATAGCTTGCTGGAAAACAAACTCGCGAGGTGAAAATCAATGTGGTTTTTTGTTTCGACAATTTTTCACCCTGACACATCCACGCAATTTTTCAATTAAAAAGTTACGCCCCTCCGAGCCCGCCCTGGGATATCTCAGCCCACAGTGGGAATTTGGCCACGCCGCCGCCAGCGACCACTAGGCAGCACCCAAAGCAAGCCGCCAGTCCACAACCCAAGGTGAGATTTAACTTGTTTTTTTGTATGGTCATTTTTCACCCTGACACATCCACGCAGTTTTCCAATTAAAAAGGTACTTTTCTCCCAGCCCCACCTGGGATATCTTGATCCACAGTGGAAATTTGGCCACGCCACCACCAGCGACCACTAGGCAGCTACCAAAGCAAGCCGCCGGTCCAACTCACAAGGTGAGATTCAATTTGTTTTTTTTGTTATGACAATTGACACATACACTCATTTTTCAATTAAGAAGTTACGTGCCTCCCAGCCCGACCTGAGATATCTTCATCTCAGGTGGCAGAGGGATTAGGCCGCGCTTCCATCACCCGCTAGCCTGCAAAGCATCCAACTTGCGAGGTGAGAAAACCTTTTGTTTTTATGCTTCCACAGTTCTTGCATGCACAGTAACTAATTTTTTACAATTAAATTGTTAAGTCCCTCCTGGCCCGACCTGGGATACCTCGAACCCACAGTGGGAATTTGGACGCGCAGCCACCACAGCGACCACTAGCCTGCATTCAAAGCAAGCCACCAGTCAAACTTCCAAGGTGAGATTCAATGTGGTTTTTTTGTTTCAACAATTTTTCGCAATGATATACATAATGCATTTTTCAATTAAAAAGTTACGTGCATCCCCGCTCGACCTGGGATATCTCAACCCACAGTGGGTTGGATCCACCGCCACCAGCAACCACTAGGTAGCACCCCAAGCAAGCCGTCAGTCAAGCTGGCAAGGTGAGATTCAATGTGTGTTTTTTGTTTCGACATTTTTTTCTCTCTGACCCCTTCACGCATTTTTGTCAATTCAGAAGTTACGTCTCTCCCAGCACGACCTGGGATATCTTGACCCACAGTGGGGATTTGGACGTGCTGCCACCAGCTACCACTAGGCAGCACTCCAAGTGAGCCGTCAGTCAAACTGGCAAGGTGCGATTCGATGTCGTTTTTTTGTTTCGACATTTTTTCTCTCTGACCCCTTCATGCGTCCCTCTCTGCCCAACCTGGGATATCTTGACCCACAGTGGGAATTTGGATGCGCAGTGCAAAATCCTATTAGACTCTTAATGGTGCAAGGTCCTCCAAAGTAGTCTACGATTAGTTCTCTTTTTTGTGAACAAATGAATTAATAAATAAATAATTGTATGACATTGAAATGTTAATTTTGATATTGTATTTCATTTTATAATAATTAGCTTTATTGAATTAGTGCATCATGAGCTAATTGTGGTGCAAAATTAGTGCTCAGCTGCTCAGATCACTTTCCAAGTTGGTTATTGTAAAAGCAATTCATTAATGTTGTTAAGACAACTACCACCTAGTATTACTACTAACAATTACTACTACTAAGTACTACTAGGTGACGACATGTCGCCATGTTCGCCCTGTCACGACACGGCGACGTACTTTGGGCCACCTTGGAAACCCCTAATGTCGTGATATGTCTCGGTGACATCTCGCGACATGTCACTCGTGTCATATGACGTGACAAAAGACTTTCTTTTGAGAGCCTCCAAAGACATGTCGTGTCCCCGACAAACCCAACATAGGTACCAATAAGGGTACTAATTAAGGTAGGTTCTTGGCCTATGTCACTCGCCCCCACGAATGGAGGATCAGGGTGAAAAAAGAGGAGAAAAAACCTGAAAAGGAAAAGAAATTTAATCCATGTCTCTTTATGCACAAACTAAGAAGTCTGTGACTGTGTGCTAAAGCAGAAGTGTTGTATAGAAGAGGGAGATGACACATAAAAAATAACATGCTTAATATTGGTTAAGTCTGCTGGTTAAAAAATGGTGTGACTCTTCTGATATTCAATCGTTCAGATTTTGTACCTCGTTGAACCCTGATAGTCCCATTTGTATGAATAGTTGTGATAGTCCAAGGATCACTTTCATACCGACTCTCTGATTTGCGGAGGATACCATCTTTTCTAAGAAGTACTTGATCACCAACTTTATAATCCCAATCACGGCGTGAGCAATTTTTCCACATCGTGTTGAGGTCAGTTTGGTGCTGCATATGTTCTCCTATTTTATTCCAGTCAGCAAGGAAGGGAATGTCGAAGAACATGTCCCTGCCAAAAATTGCTGCACCTGGGGAGGCTTTTAGTACTGTATGGTAAGTTGAGCGAATGGCCCATGCTGCGTTGGTTAGGAACAGATCTATGTCACTGGCTACTACTGTATTGGCCATATCTAGTTCAGTAGTGCGGAGCATTGCAGTAATTACTTGATGCACCCGCTCCAGTATAGCATTCCCTTGTGGGTTCTTGACACTGGTTGGCTTACGCTTGATCCCATATGATTCACAAAGGGCTTCGAAGTGAAGTTTGAATTCGCTTCCACTGTCATAAATAACGTATTGACAACGTGGACAACGGCTAAACCAGGTCTTATTCACTATATTACTTATCATTGCAGATGACTTGTCAAAGTATGGTAATTTAGGTGTGTTATGAGTCTTAGTGCCCTTTTGCCCCTTAGTATCCGTGGGTGTAACCGCATCTGTGGTTACCGGCAGTTCTACTACTTCAAACCAACTAGAAGCTGGATCAATCATAGTAAGACACATAAAGTCAATTTCTGTCCCATCTTTACCTTTGAGGGTGTATGGTCCAATAAGGTCCACACATAATGCCTCCCAAGGGTTTGTGATGACAAGCTTAGCAGGGAGTTTCCCGTACTTGTGCTTGTGTCGTTTGTTGACTTGACATATATGTTGTGCTTGTGTCTTTTGTTGACAGTCGGATAGTACTTCGCATACCTTTACAATACATTGCGGTGTGCAACGTCTCTTCAAGACGTGTGTGTCCAGGATGCTGCAAGTAGTGGTGATACCAGCTAACTGCTCAATTTTGAAGTGCTTTGGGGATGACCATCCTGCAATCTTTACATAACAAATGTGCATCCTCCACCAATTGAGTGGAATACTTGTCATGTCTACTAAGCTTCTTCAAAGTTGCATCTGTCATCTGGGCTTGTGCAATTTCCTTCACTGTTAATGGGTAAATTACATCTTCGTCGCTGCTATTAGCAAACATCAGATTAATACTTTCTTGGTGGTCAGAAGTGCTGTCAGCACTTGATGCATGCTCAGTGTAGTGACACCAGCATTTCGTGAACGTCATCCAAGGTGTTGTCATCTTGGGTTGGACCGGAGTCTAACCTAGAGATGGCATCAGCAACAGTGTTATGGATGCCTTTTATGTGCACAATTTCGGGACCATACTCTTCAAGTAATAATCTCCACCAATAGACTCGGTCAGAGGTTAATCCAATGGCATCTTGGATTAAGTTCTTATGGTCTGTATAGACCTTTATTTGTTGTCCCCACAGTATGCCTTTGAACTCTTTAAGTGTCTCCACTATGGCCAGTAGTTCAATTTTGGTCACACTGTACTTTTGTTGCGTCACAGACAGTTTTCTGCTGAAGAACACGAGGGGCCTATTCCTTTGAGTAACCACTGAACAAAGTTGTTTAGACGAGGCATCAGTGTATATTTCAAATTCCATTGAAAAGTCAGGGTAGGCTAAAACTACATCTTTAGCGATAGCAGCTTTTATGTTATCAAATGCTATTTGATGTACCTCATCCCAATACCAAGGTCACTTTTTGGTTTTCTTGGCTTTGGTGACTTTGGTATGACCACACTCTCCTACCAATGAGGTGAGGGGGCAAGCATTTCACTACATCTTGCCCAAAGATCTCTATAGTACTAGACCATGCCCAGGAACCTACGGAGGTCTTTGACTTGTTTTGGCGGTGTGATTGTGAGTATCGCTTGTACTTTGTTTGGCTGTGGCTTTTTGCCAGTCCTGGTTAATATATATCCCAGATATTCTGTTTCAACAGCACAAAACTTCGATTTTGGGGCATTGACTCTCAAGCCCGCGTCTCGCAGTCTGGTAAGTACCAACCTTAAATGATCTAGGTGGTCATCCAGACTTGCCCTGGTGATGCAAAGCAAATCATCCAGATAAGTTCTCACGAACTCTAAGGCAACCATTAGCTCTGACATTTTTGCCTGAAAGATGTCGGGAGAACCTGCAATACCCATCGGTAATCTAAGATAAGAGTACTTTCCCCAAGGGAAATTGATGGTGCAGATTTTGGATGCATCAGGATCCAATCGTATGGCGTAGTAACCCATGTTTAAATCAAGGGCTGTGGCAAAAGTGAAACCTTCTAACTCTTGCAACACTGTGTTGATTTTGGGTACGGCTTCCTAACTAGCCGTTTGTTTACTTCCCGAAAATCAGAGATAAAACGTACAGTCTTATCTTTTTTTGGTATTATAAATGTAGGTGACGCCCATTCTGATGCGGGCTGAAACTCTAATACCCCCAGTTCACAAAGCCTATTCAATTCTTTGATTATGGTCTCTTTGTGTACTTTTGGCACTGGGAATGGTCGACCATGATATGGCTTAGCGCCTTCCTTTAGTTCTAGGGAGACGGGGTCTGTGTTCCAATCACCTAGTGTTCCATCAAAAAGTTCCTCATATTCTGTGAGTAACTCTAGTAACTTATTTTGGTCTTGGAGACTAAGGTGAGTACAGTTGGTGCTAACAACTGATTGGAATTCTGCTTTTTCATACTTAGCGTCTAGGATATGGACCACTCTCTGAGTCGCTTCTTGCGTACTACTGGGTTCATGTGCCAAGCTGTTGTTCACAACCCAAGCTTTTTCCATTTTTGACTTAGTCAGACTACTGATGTCCCTCATTGGCAAAATGACGTCATCAATTGTTATCTCTTTTGTTCGAACATCTAGAACAATTCCTAACTCTTTCATGGTATTACACCCAAGAATGAGGTCATACATTGGCTTGGTCATCTTTTTCTTATTATACTAAACAACGTCTGGTGTTACCAGATACTCCTTGCTGCTTGAGTAGTCAAAAAATTTAAGGTTGACTTCACTCCTTCCTTTGGTAAGGAAGTCCCCATTCCATGTGTGCCAAGAAGTTGGCACCTGCCTAGTCAAGTAGGGGAAATGCATGGAGGTTCCTTTTTGATGGAACATCAAGTCTCCATCAGACCCACTGTCAAGTAGGACCTTAAGGACTTTGTTACTAGTGCAACTTCTCCCAGAGTGTTCGTGTGTCTGGTGAGATTGATTTTCAGTTGTTAACTGATACCTTGCTATGGCAACTACAGCAGTTACCCTTCCTTCTTTTTGACTCGTGGAGGAAGTGGTCACACTATTGAGAAAGGAACCCGACAGTTCGGGGTCCGACAGTTCGGCAGTTATCGCACTCTGTGTATTACTTTCGTTTTTTGCCGCAAGATTTTTTTGATCTTGCGTTAACATGGTATCATTAATAATTTGATTATTTAAATTCGAATTTTCCTATGTCTTAGTAAGATTTTTTAAATCTCGTGTAAGTTCGGAGTTTAAGTATTATTCAAATTATTTATTGAATACGTATTATTGGTTGTTTTACTCGGACTGGGGTAAGTGTTACTTGGTTGTTTATTACTTTTTAGTTTCTTACAACTCCTAATATATTCCCCAGTACTACTGTACCCATCCATTCAGGACTAGTTGGAGTCATCGCTGTCACGTTTGTGATGGCGCTTGCATTTTTCTGCGAACACTTGAGTTTCTTGTTAGGTTTCTCAAGTTTCTCAATTTTTGCAGATAGCTGCGCATAGGAACTATTGTTGCGATGGGAAGTCTCAGGACCATGAGAAGGTCCACGGGGCTTTCTTCCTGCAAAGTCCTTTTGAAGGAACCGTCCTTCACATACTTGCGGCAATCCTGTGTGTTATGGGTTTTGTGCGCGCCCCCATGCTTCTTGCACAAAATGCAGTGCTTCACACTTGTGGTACGCTTATGTGGGATTCGATCCTTAAATGTAACCATCTTCTGCTTGGAGGAGTCACCGGACTTTGCAGAATTTTTAGGCCCATCACGATCCTTGTCGGTTGGATAGGCCTTCTCAATACATTCGAGTGCTTCTAGGAGCTTCTGAATGCTCTGGGATACTGATGCCCTACTGAGCTTGTATTGGTCTTGCCAATTTCTTGGGACCATGCGTAGTATGTGACTCGATAGGTCCGCGTAATCGAATGGCTTCACCGCAGAGGTGAGCTTGGTGGCACGGTTGAAGTAGTACAAACAGGGCAATAGATCCAAGTAGCCGTTCAGCTGCTGGATGCGGCTGATGAACTGGCGAATTGGAACCCTGTTGGGCTTCTTCAACCAGTTACTGATGTAGAAACGTTGGGTCTCAGCAGCATCATTACGGAACACAGTCAACAGATGGAAGTTGACGCATTCCATAAATGACCCCCAAGACTGCTCATGCTTCTCGGGATGTTCTTCCCCATAAATGTCCGTCCATGGAGAACAGTCAATTTGTTCACTCACGATCTTCTTCCAGGGGCGCCTTGCTTCCTCCATGAGTATGTTGGAGTAGAGACTGAAAACTTGGTTGATGATGGGCTTAACTGCCTTGCCAGCCTTAGTGGTAGCTTCTAGGGCCTTTTTGTAAGCTTTTTCTTCGGGTGGATTCTCATCGGATCCCAAGTACTTTTTGAAAGCTTTCCTTGCAGACCTTATCATGTGCAGTGTCAAGGCCTTTCTGCCGCACAGCATCCAGGGCTGCTTGGACATGCATCAGGAATTGCTCGGGAGTACCGTGTGACCACACGGACACCCTTAACTCTACCTTGCCAGACATGGTGAGCTTCATGGTGTTGGCGGTAGAGTCTACTGCCAACGCTTCTTGAATCACATCCCTTTCGGGTATGTATGGCACGAGCAGTTTATTCCGTCCTGGGTTCCTCTCACACTCTTGGCTTTTAAGTCCATCAGGGACTGCCTTAGAGGTGCTCATTCTCGTAAGTGCGTCACCGAGGCGTGTACATATAAATAGGGCTTTAAAAATGCTCCTAGAGAACCGCTGCCGTGCGTGAGTTCTCGTGGCTGACGCGACGTAGTTGCGTTTTGCACACTCTCCTATAATGTAGCTGACTAAGGGTCTGCTTGCGCAACTGAGCAAGAGTGATGGAGTGGAGGGAAAAAAGTTTTTCGGTGGCTTTCACGTGAGAAGGTCGCGGAAATGGCTATCTATAGATAGTGACCTAACCCGTTTGGAGATAAAAAATACTAAATACCAATTTTGTAGGTAAAGGTGTTATAGATTTGTTGAGATGGTAATCTGTGACCTTATCATTTAGTGATTACAATGAACAAATGAGGATGGGATGTCAATGCAATCCCAACGAAACAATGTGATTCTGTGTAGGTTTCTACACATCTCTGGTATGTTTATACCCTTCTCATGAGGGTGTTCTGACAGAATGTTCTCTTGTCGTTTAGATCCAAAGATATGGATCTTTATCATTGTCAGGACCTCTCATCACTTGGGAGGTCAGGATGATTCCTTACTTGGGAGTTTTCGAATTAGTCCATATTGGTACTAATAAGGGTACCAATAAGGGTACTAATTAAGGTAGGTTCTTTGCCTATCAAGATTTTTTCAAAATCTTAGTTGTGTTGGAAACTGAGCCGTTTTCTTCTCCTTCTCCTCCTTCTTCTCCTCCTTCTTCTCCTTCTCCTTCAGTGAGACAGTTTTTTTGCTTTTTGCCAAAACAGGTACTGACCAAAAAGTTGATGTGAACTTACCTGTAAATAATACATTTTTCGATTGGACTTACATGGGTAGTTATATTGTCCTAAGTAATTGCCTACCTTTAAAATTATATCTTGTGAATAGGTTGAAAGAACAACATGTCAATTTTTACAAGAATGGTAATATGGTAACTTGAACAACGTGTCAATTTCTTAGAAGAATGGTAACGGTAACTTGAAGTGATCAACGTGTCAACTTTTTAGAAGAATGGAAATGGTAACTTGAAGTGAACAACTTGTCATTTTTCAATGGTAACTTGAAGTGTAACTTAGTAATAAGAAGACTACCATCGGATTTAGACTATAAATACGGATTTACAACTAGTGAAAATAGGGATCTACATTATGACCGTTACCCATAGTGAAAATACGGATTTACACCACGGCTGTTTCCCATAGTGAAAATACGGATTTCAACTTTGGCCGTTCCCCATAGTGAAAATACGGTAGTGAGAATACGGATTTACACTGCGGCCGTTTCCCATAGTGAGCTTGAAGTGTAACTTAATAATAAGAAGATTATCATCAGATTTAGACTATAAATACAGATTGAGGTTGAGGGAAACTGTGCAATAGTTGAGGTATACGAAATATTTAATATTTTCGTTCAGAGGGAGTGAACAAAACTTAGGTACGGTATACAACGTCCCTCCAATTTCGCCAGCTGTACTGGATTTTGTGAGAGACGAACATTACATACGTAGGATTGACGACTTGAACAGATAATTCGCATTTGTGTTTGAATTTCGACGACAACACGAATTGCGCAAGGTCTTCAATATTAGGTAATGAATATTTACATTAGTACTATCAAAGTAATGCAAATTTTCGAACAAGAATAAGCTTATTTCTATTTCCGAGAGATAAGGCAATAACCGAGGAATAAGACTATAACCGAGTCTCGGTTATAGTCTTATTTCTCGGTTATAGCCTTATCTCTCGGTTATAGCCTTATCTCTCGGTTATAGCCTAACCTCTCGGAAATAAGAAGCATGTCTACATAGGAATAGTACATAGTCTTGTAAATCTCGGGAATAAGCTTATTCCTCGGGAATAAGCTTATTCCTCGAGATAAGCTTATTCCTCGGGTATAAGCTTATTCATCGGAAATGGTCTTATTTATAGCGCTATTCCGAGAGATAAGCCATTTCAGAGATATAAGGCTATTTCGAAAAGGCGATATTGTTTCGTCATGGAGCGGTTGTGCTTATGTTCGATGGGATTTTCAAAGATTTTTTTTATTTTCAACCAGATCATTTTCAATAAAACAACATATGATTATTGTATTGTTCCTACATAAGGCTGTTTCTTGATCTAAGTATATTTTTCACATTTTTTCCAGTAAGTGAAAAGAACTTTTGTCAAAAATAAAGTTATCTGTTACAATTGTCTTATCAATTGAAAATAGTGATATGATGCCATACAATAATACATATCCTACATTACTATTTTGCTAGCTTCCCTCAACCTCATTTACAACTAGTAAAAATACGGATCTACACTGTGGCCGTTACCCATAATGAAAATACGGATTTACACTATGGGCCTTTCTCATAGTGAAAATACGGATTTCCACCTTTGCCGTTCCTCATAGTGAGAATACGGATTTATACTGCGGCCGTTTCCCATAGTGAGAATACGGATGTACACTGCGGCCGTTTCCTATAGTGAGAATACGGATTTACACTACGGCCGTTACCCATAGTGAAAATACGGATTTACACTTTGGCCGTTTCCCATAGTGAAAATACGGATTTACACTATGGGCGTTTTCCATAATGAAAATACCGATGTACACTATAACTGTTTCCCATAATGAAAATAGGAAGTGAAAATATGGATTTATACTATGGATGTTTCCCATAGTGAGAATACGGATTTACACTATTGCCGTTTCCCATAGTGAGAATACGGATTTACACTATGGCCATTTCGCATAGTGAAAATACGGATTTACACTTTGGTCGTTTCCCATAATACCATTACCCATAGTGAAAATACGGATTTCCACTTTGGCTGTTTCCCATAGTGAAAATACGGATTTCCACTTTGGCCGTTCCCCATAGTGAAAAAACGGTAGTGAGAATACGGATGTACACTGCAGCCGTTTCCCATAGTGAGAATACGCATTTACACTGCCGCCATTTCCCATAGTGAGAATACGGATTTACACTACGTCCTTTACCCATAGTGAAAATACGGATTTACACTTTGGCCTTTTCCCATAGTGAAAATACGGATATACACTATGGGCGTTTCCCATAATGAAAATACGGATTTACATTATAACTGTTTCCCATGATGAAAATACGAAGTGAAAATATGGATTTATACCATGGCCATTTCCCATAGTGAAAATACGGATTTACACTATGGCCGTTTCCCATAGTGAAAATACGGATTTACACTATGGGAAATGTAGTGAGAATATGGATGTACACTGCGTCCGTTTCCCATAGTGCGAATACACATTTACACTGCCGCCGTTTCCCATAGTGAGAATACGGATTTACACTACGTCCTTTACCCATAGTGAAAATACGGATTTTCACTTTGGCCTTTTCCCATGGTGAAAATACGGATTTACACTATGGGCATTTCCCATAATGAAAATACCGATGTACACTATAACTGCTTCCCATAATGAAAATACGAAGTGAAAATATGGATTTATACTATGGCCATTTCCCATAGTGAAAATACGGATATACACTATGGGCGTTTCCCATAGTGAGAATACGGATTTACACTATATGGCCATTTCCCATAGTGAAAATACGGATTTACACTTTGGTCGTTTCCCATAATACCGTTAACCATAGTGAAAATACCGCTGTTTCCCATGGTGAAAATACGGATTTCCACTTTGACCGCTCCCATAGTG
>JABMIG010000532.1:0-44982 GCA_013187285.1 Cyclotella cryptica
CATCCATGAAAAGATGGCGGCGTTGAATTTGCGGCGTGGACGATTCCCTAAACGGAGTCGTCGTCGTCGCCGTGGCGAGCACCGCCGACGGGGGGAGTTAAACAACCGTCTTCGTCGTCGACGGACGGAAGATGCGGTGGTTTATTTCTTCCACCCCACGATGTATTGCCGGAGACGGGGAGGACGAAATGGGAGACTCAACGGCTGTCGAAAAAGCGCAATTCCAACGGCGGACGAAGGGAATTATTCGGCGGCGGCGACAGCGGCGGCAGGGACGTCTCGGCGAGGGACAACATTCGACGTCACGGGGGAGGGCGAGGGGGGAAAGCACTCCAAGAGGAGTTCCTTCCATGCCTACGACGCCCTCTCCCCCGATCGTCGAACTCGTAACCTCGACGATGCATCCCGTTAGCTGGAATCATCGCGGAGATCGAAATGGCCATGGTTGAATTAGATGTTATAGGCTAAGTATTTATGATGCTAGCCCGTTTTTACACGTGATTCCACGATGTGCCACCCTTTTTAACCATGACATGTATCTCAATGACGTGATAAAAAGGTAATGTAGCCTTGAACAGTAAACCATACCTTGACGCGATATGTAAAAGTATCCGTTGGTAAAAAAGGGTGGCCTGGTAAAAAAGGGTGGTAAAAAAGGGTGCTAGTTAAATTTACTAAGAAACCACCCTTTTTTTCCAAAACGGCTATTTTCTATAGGCATCATTGCATGGAAAGGCGAGTTGAATTGTTGGGGATTGCGCCATGTTGTGACGGACTGGTGACGTGACATGTGGCGAGTGGCGGTCTGTACTTTCCTTTGTTTTGACAAAGAGCTCCCGTTGCTTTTTGAGATGGGTCATCAGTTGGGATGTCTGGGTTTATGGCTCGGGACGATATTTGGAATGGTTGCTGTGATTGATGCGCGACGAGGGGAATTATTCGGCGGCTGCGGTGGCGACGACGTGGGGACGTTGTCGCGAACGTCACGGGGGAGGGTGAGGGGGGAAAGCACTCCAAGAGGAATTCCTTCCATGCCTACGACGCCCTCTCCCCGATTTGTCAAACTCGTCACCTCGACGACGTGCCCGCTTTGTCATCAAGATCGCGGAGATCGAAATGCCCATGGTTGAATTAAATGTTATAGGCTGGGTCTTTATGATGCTCGCCCGTTTTTACACTGATTCCACGATGTGCCACCCTTTTTAACCATGACATGTATCTCAATGACGTGGTAAAAAGGTAATGTAGCATTGAACAGTAAAACTTACCTTGATGATATATGTAAAAGTATCCGTTGGTAAAAAGGGTGGCCTGGTGTAAAGGGTGGTAAAAAGGTTGCTAGTTAAATTTACTAAGAAACCACCCTTTTTCCAAAACGGCTATTTTCTATAGGCTTGATCATGACTTCATTTGGTGAGTGTGCTTTGGGCCTATCTCATATTTTAATAATACCGTAAGAACTGCTACCAAAAAATGAGAACACTTGATTGCTTTTGTTAAAAGCGGTCTGGCTATGGTTCTGTAATGTTTGATGTAAAGTGCGCTTGAGATGCACGCGCATGTGACTTATGTTGAACTTCGGTAGCCGCAGTAAGTATGAAGTATTGGTCTGACTGCACTTTTCGCTTTAAATTACTCTTCTGTATGTTAATTGCTACTGTCTACTTGCTTGCTTTCATTACAAGTGGTCTGGCTATGGTTCTGTAATGCAAATTCAAATCAGACCAATTCTTCTCCTTCACTGTGGATAATGAAGTTGAACTGAACTCATGTGGGAATTAATCATAATTACTGAACCATCATTACTCACCAAACTACAACATAATTATAGTATCACAACACACATTCTCGTTAACAATTACCTCATGAAAATGCTAATCAGACCAATACTTAACCTTCTCTGTGGATAATGTAATTAACTTTACGAATATGCAGATGAGTCATTTTTACTGAACTAACCCGAACCATCATTACCCACCAAACCACAAATAGAACAAGTTTCATTTGTTACGTAGGGAACACGATTTTAAGCCAAAAATGCTAATTACTCCAATACTTTGCCTTTACTGTGGATAATGAAGTTCAACTTAACTCTTCTTCCAATGAATCATGCTTCAGACCGTACCCAATCAGGACCATTTAAGTTGAAGCGAACAAGTATACAGTAGTGTTTAACGTAGAGAACAACTTTTTAAACTAAAAATGCTAATCAGACTGATACTTCACCTTCACTGCAGATACTGAAGTTCAATTTAACTCATATGAGAACGAATCATAATTATTGTACCATCATTACTCACCATACCTGATCATTTGCATAATAATTGTTTTATTTCGTTGTGATTATTTATTGAACAACACCATTGTATGGAATACAATGATATGCATCCCCTGATTGAATAGAATGGTTCATAAAAACATGTTGGAATTCAATAAAGTTAGACACATCCATTAATGCTGTGGTTAATGATAACAGTGAATAATAACAGATAGATTACAACGATATGCAAGACAGTACTTAATGCCAGATTCTAAACAATTGCATATGGAATACAATTGTATGAAATAGTGCATTGAACTCAATGGTGAACAAGATGATTAGGGAACCTCTAGAACCACTGCCTGCAACACGGAACTTTATGCAGTGCACTTATTGACATGATTTCTAAAGATTGCTCATGGAGTACGGTTGTCTTCATCAACGTTTTGAATGCAATGGTTAGCAATAGCATATGGGATATGATGATATGTAACATATTATTTTCAGCAATGACCCTTATTGGCATGATTTCGAACCAATATGTAATCCAATGTTATGCACTCCATTGAGCATAATGGTTGTAAATAGCATATGAATTACATTGATATGCATACCGTATTAAACCTAATGGCTTATATTGGATATGTGCCACAATAGTGTGTACAATACAATGATGTACCACAGCATCTTGAATACAATGGTCGTCAATAGTGTATGGATACAATGCTATGAAAAACTGAAATAACTACCACTGTCCTAGTTGGGTGGATGCAACAATGTCGTAATTGAATACAACAATATGCAACAACATATGGAATGAAATGGTTGACAGTGGAGTATGAAATACACAAGTATTAAACACAACTTGGAATGCTACGGTGTCACCACAAACTGATGGCCTATGTCCAATGCATGTTCGGAGACATTTTTGTAATACAAACTTGATGTTCTTTAACCAACCAACATTCATTGTATGAAATACAATAATATAACTGATTACTGTATTGTATGTTATACAATAATGCAAGACAAATATTGTATTGCTGGAACAATGGTCTTTAATGTGATACAATACTGTTTGATCAACCTTGTACGGAAGACCAGTGTGACATGTTAATAAAGTTACATCTCGATTCCTGGCTACACATCCACTTGGACAAGCCCAATTGCTTCCACACACACTTTTAATCAGGAATGGGATTTGGCACGCTCAACATCCATATTTACCAAGCAATTAGACAAACCAAGACATTAGTATCTTTGCCTTTTAACCACCGCTCCAATAGACTACCCCTAAAAACAAATGAGTAACACCACCTTCCAATGGAAAACCTGTGCTCTGCTTCTATTCGTCGTATTGTGGAATAGACAATATTATATTCATAATTAAATTGTAGATACTATTGTAATGGCATGTATTATATTATTTGTTCTTTCCTACTTTCTATGCAGGGATTGCTTGTCATGTCCTCTCAGGATTGATTTGAATTCATTTCCACCATTGAGCCTATTGACGTACACTGTGAGCAAAAGCAAAATGCATATCAAACCGCCATTCAAAGTCTTCCGCACAACTATGGTGAATTGTTGATTGATTACCTAGTCTTCTTTCCATATTCGTTGATGGCAACATCACAAGTGGCGGGAGAAGCAGAGCAATCTGTGGCAGAGAGGAGACCAGGCTTTCTATTGTTTGAGTGAACTGAAAATTGGTTGGTTGTCGAATCTACTATAGCGATGCTTTGTCAATCCCCGCAAGCCAGTGATGAAACATTGGGATAAAACAAACAATGGGGATCGTGAAGGCGGGGGTTGTGATTGGTTCTAGTCAACGTGATCATCAACGTTGGTATTGGCAAATAAGCTGGGGACTTCGCTTCCAAAAGGGATCATAGTCTTGACTGAAGCCTTTGACGGAGGCATCGTGGTTTTGACTGGCTGCTTGACAGAGGCATCGTTGCCTTGACTGGCGCCTCTCTCAACGAGGGAATCTTTGAAAACAGCGGGGCATTGACCAGCCGGGATGGTGGGATATAATGCCCCAACATCCAAACTTCTGCTCGCGTTGTCAAGGATATCGTTGCAAAACAGCAGCCATACAAAACAAACACATCATCGATCGGGAGGAGGGGGAACGACGGCAGCGGCGCGCGTGTTTGTCTACATCCCCTTCAAAGGGGATACGTCCGCGCAGAAGTTGACAACGCACCTAAAGGGATGTTTCACCAGGAGTACACAGTCGATGGCCTGGTTATCGGGTGGAAGTTGACCCGCTCAGTTCGGTGTAGACGAAGAGGGCAGCGCGAAGTTTGCCAGACAATCCGTCAACAAACGACGCCATCGACGGAGTTGTTGGCAGCGTTGACGCGACGCCGCGATGGCTTGTTGTTTCGACGCGCGCCGCCGAATATTGACGTAGATGGAGGACGTGATGGGAGATACGACGGCTGTCAAAAACAGCGCAATTCCCAAGGCGACGAGGGGAATTATTCGGACGGCGGTGACGGCGGCGGCGTGGGACGTTGCGACGAGGGACAAGATTCGACGTCACGGGAGGGCGAGGGGAAAGCACTCCAAGAGGAATTCCTTCCATGCCTACGACGCTCTCGATCGTCAAACTCGTAACCTCGACGATGCATCCCGTTTCCGTCAAGATCGCGGGAGATCGAAATGCCCATGGTTGAATTAATTTTAATAGGCAACATAATATGATGCTAGCCCGTTTTTACACGTGATTCCACATGTGGTGCCCTTTTTACCATGAAATGTATCTCAATGGCATGAAATAAGGTACTGTAACATTGAACAGCTTTGCATACCTTAACGCTCTATGTAAAAGTATCCGTTGGTAAAAAGGGCGGCCTGGTAAAGGGTGGTAAAAGGGCGCTAGTTAAATTTACTAACAAACGTCCCTTTTTCCAAAATGGCTATTTTCTATAGGAAGAGACGGGCCATCAAGAAAGGGACGAAGGATGAAGTGCCGTCGCATGAGCAAATTCGTCCTATTTTGCACGTGTACTCTTCCAATTGTCCCTCGTCCCAGCGTATTACGGGCAGCTGCAGGTGCACACCTATCCTGGACGTCTTCCAAGCTGCTATCAAGAAACACTATCAAGAATCGCAAGAAGTACGCCAAGAGAAAGATGGAGAAACAAAGGTCCAAGCTGCAGGCAGTGGACATCACTGATGAGATGATTCGTGCCCGGATGCGGTTTTCCAAGACTTATCTTGACGACCATGTGGTTGTGTTTGACGGGGAAAGGTAGAGTCGACTGCCTTTTCTCCATATAACTCCACAGTTGAAGGCTGGGAATGTTTACGAATCGAGGATGGCCCATTGGTGATATGTGCTCTACCAAGCCATGACAAGGGTCTTATGTATGTCGCTCTCAAGACAATCAACCACGTTTCATCTTGCTTCCTAGGCCGGAGGCCGAATTAACGATAAGAATATTCCATCAGAACAGGTTTGTTTAGGTTGAATGGAATATCAATAGATTTATTAGTGAATCGAGATATTTAATTCCGCCGGCGACGCACTCCACGTGGCCCACCTACAAAGTACTGCTTTTGCGTTAATACGTTTTCCTTCGCAAGTTCGGATTTAATTTACTATACGCATTCAGTCATCCAGGTGCATGTGGATGGTATGGATTAAGATGTTGACAATGAGGTGGTTTGCTATTTTTGTTTCCCGAGCCTTGGATGTGCTGTACCATTACCCGGCGATTTTTATTGATCAACGCACTGGAACCACACTGTATTTCCTCTAGATGCAGTGATGACTACGACTTGTTTGCAGTGTCAAGTTACCTGAAAACTGCCGTTGTTGGGGGCAACGACAATAGCATTCCACTTTCCAGTGAGGAATTGAAGTGTAAGTGTTTGTATGAAGAACAACGGCGGAAAATTAAGAAATAAAGACATTAATTATTACACTGGGATATAAAACTAATTGAAACTTAGTTTGCCTTCTATCCTATAGTTATTCATCCCTTTCCAGCCTTGATCCTGTTAATATTTGTTGCCATGACTGAGTACCAATATGTTGGATTGGAAAGGGCAGCCATCAAAACATTTCGTGCGCTGATGCCCGGATTATTTGCTTGTTACACACCATAAAGTAGTACTCTCTTGATCCTTTTTTATGTGGACAATTGTTGTTCATGTGTTCCTCTGTTGTACCACGATGTGGCATGTCCTTTGAGAAAGTCATGAAACAACTCGGACAAGACTGACCCTGTGTGTCAATTTTTTTGGCTGATGTGTCTGCTGGGCACTGGCTGCTCTTGTGAAATGTTAACTTGTTGATAACCACATGACAACAGAAGCATCTATTCTGTTTGGGAGGAAAACACTGGATGCCATTACATTCTTGTTTGGAACATACAAGACAATTGGTTAGCATGAACTGCACTGCATTGCAGACCATTACTCTCTGTCTGTCTTCTTTGGCAATGACTTTGTTTGCTTGAATTGCTGACTTATTGACAATGTTTTGGTGAACACAATTGGAACAATGCTTACAATCACTGGACTTTATGGAAAAGTGCTCATACAATGTTCTTCTCAAACATGCTTTTCCTTCTATCCATTTCTTGTAACCTGTAATGTGGAACATTGTACTGTAGTATTCAGTAACTGACCCACGTCTTTCGTTAGGAAATACTAGTCCTCCAATTGCGAAAGAAATAGAGTCCTGAATGTTCTGTGTGTTGATGTTCATATAATTCTTGGAATGGAATATATGGACACCTGCACGGGTATAGGTTTGACGATTTGGTCTGATTCTTCCAATTGCCTGGACCAGATGATACAGAGAATAAGCAGCTCCTACGATGATGACATTCTCAGTTGAAGAGTTGTCAATTCCGTCAGTAAATGTGGAGACGAGCACTTGTTCGCAGTTCTCTTCCCATCTTTGCAGCAACTGGGCTTTTTGTGTGGGGGGCAGACTGCTTGTCAGCCACAATGATTGTAGTCCTTTGGAATTTAGTTTGTCCGATAATTCACTGGCGTCTCTGCGTGACATGGTGATGATGTGGATCTTGAATGTACTATTTCCTTTTTCCTGTGTTAATTTCTGACAATACTGTACGACCTTGTTTAACAATGACTCTTTTTGAATAGATTCGGCAAATGGAGTCACTGTGATTGTAACATTAGGTACATTGTACTCATCCGGAGATCCTATTACGTCGTAATGGCCTAGTCCCATGAATTGGGATACGTACTGTGTGAGTTTAGCGTCCGTGGTTGCTGAGAGGAGCATTATCTTTGCATTCAAGGAGGTGGCGAGCCGAATTGATTGCCAGGAGGATGTGAATCGAAAAAGTTCTGCAACTACATTGTGATACTCATCAATAAAGATGTTTTGTACATCCCATCCCAACACAATTTCTCTGAAGCCTGTCATGAGATCGTTGAAAGCATGCACTGATATGAACAGTAAATCAAAATGAGTTGGGAAAGCTTCTTGCTGTACGTCCACAGGGAGTAGAGATGCGACCACCAAGTTTGAAGCCCTGAAGTAATGTTGCGATTGGAGTTTGTGCATGGACAGTAGGCTGTTATGTGGTGAGATGACCATGGTTTTTGGGACCCTAACCATGTGGAGATATGCACCCAGAAGCAGTAGATTATATATTCCACTTTTGCCTGTTCCACATCCCATGAAGACAAAGGCATGTTTGGTAATGTCTTTACAAGCGGCGTGATGTATGGCCTGATACTGCAAGTTCTTCACCTGTGCATGTGGATCATGGTAGGCTTGCTTGGCTGCTTCACTGTAGTGGGATCTTGAAAGAGTTCTGTGCTGTAGAACTGGTCTCACATGTGTGTTGGCTTTGATCATGACATCCTCGCCAAGAGCTGTCCATATTTGATGTGCAACACTAAGGGGACCAGGGATCATTTTACCATCTTTGTCTCTTTTAAAAGTTTCAGCTGAATAAAACCGATTGTGGATGGAATGGGAATGATGAAAGGTTGATGCCATTTGTTCTGTAGTAGATGTCTTGGCGAGGGACGATGGGGCAATGTAGTCCGTCAGGACTGAAATGAAGTCCCTGTTGATCTTTGGATTCAGTGGTTTTGGTAGATTCATAACTTGTGCAAACATTTCTGATAGCGCAGTATTAACGTGTCTGCTATCTGGTATGTGGAATCCTGCAGCTTTTACGGCTGGATAAAGTACATGGTGGCACAGAATGGATCGACGGCTGGCGGATGGTGGAAGCCAATGGTCAACTTGTTCATTGAAAGTTTTGCCATGTGTTTGATTTTTTTGAGATCTCAATTGAAATCTGAGGGAATTCCAAAGGAACTGTGAGTGTTTGAAATCTGGTAGCCTCTTTATTTCAGAACCTCTGGCAGCACCACATGAGAAATATGCATGACATCCAAGATCATATTTCCAACATTCATAAATAGCTTTCTTGACATTGTTGGAAAGACCTGAATTGGGGACAGTTGGTACATCTGGAATAAAAGCATTCAAGGGAATGGATTCGCTGTCGCTTGGGCCGACTGATAAATACGACTCTTCCCCTGCAAGAATGATGGGGTTATTGAGATCAAACATCCAATGCAGAGGAAGATTGGATGTGGGTGAGTGGTTTGGAAAGAGTGAAAACAAGTGAGTGTCCCATTTTGTGACTGCTGTTGGTATTGCGACAGACCATGTGCTCTTGTGGATCTGACTTCCAGCAACCAACAACTCTCCAGTTTTGTCATTGAAAGCCTTGAGTATCTTGGAAGGGGTCTTTCTATCCACTTCCCTTGCTGTACGAATGGTACGACATATGTGACCAATGGAGTGGCATACTTGCATTTGACGAATTACTTCGTTGGCCCATCTGTCAAAATTCTGATGTGTACTGTTGTTGCGGGCCATGTCCTTTGACTTTCTGACATACATGCTACACATTGCGTGTCTGAGGAGTCTCAGCAGTGCATTTGCATGTTTTGAAATCTCATTGTGATTTCTTAGCGAGATCCCTCTGTTGTGATTCATTTTTGCAGTTGTCCCAGCAAGGTATTTGTAGATCAAGGTTGGTCCGTTTGGAATCTGTGGCTCCTCTAGTAGCATTTCCATCAGCAATCCAAAGATGACGTTGGTGTTGACCAGTTTGGATGCTGCCAGATCTGTCACTAACTGGGGATCTTGTGTAGCATCAATCTCTTGAGTCATGTTGTATACAGTTCGTACCTTGCTCAAATATGGTTCCAAGGTTGGCCATTTGATGGCGAATGAAAAATTGATCAGCGATGAAAATTGTGATAGGATGGTGTCAACATTCTCTGACCACACAAAAGTGGAGCCTTTCAATAGGTCTTTGTCTGTCTCGTAAAACGAGTTGCCAATCAGATACATTGCACTGCGATGGTGAACAGGAACGGCTCGCACATCCATGTTGGCGGCGTCTGATTGTAGCCACTTCTTTCCTGATAGGAGGATTAGTTCCACACTGGGATCATTGTGTTTTGATGTCATCATTGAGATGTACTCACTGAGATTCCTCTTGAATAAGCCTGGGGCACCCTGTGTCATGATGTGTATGTATGAAGTGAGGTACTCATGTGCATTTTGTGCAGCTTCCTCAGAACCAAAGCAGTCTGTCAATTCGGCGTGGGCGAATAGGCTCATTGACACTGCATCATAGCTGGATTGATTTGTTGAGAAAGTGGCTATGATGTCATCATCGCTAGGTAGGAATTTGGTTGGTGTGGTGGATGGTTGGTTTATAGTTGTAATAAGACTGTTTTGTTGGGTATTGGATGGAACTGTGTGGTCTTCTCTTGCTGTGTATCCATCTGTTGTTGCATGACTAATGTGGGTAGAGGTTGGAGATAATGTGCGCGGACTGATGGAAGTGCTGATGGGCAAGAGGAAAGTTTTGTTGGATATGGTTTCCAAAATTTCAGCAGGAACTAGGAATCCATATTCAAAGGTGTGAATGATCCCCCCATCTTTCCTCACATTTGAAATGGAACAAGTGTTCGAGTTGGACTGAACATGACGTGTGACATTGAATAGTTTTTTCCCAACAAAACCACAACGCGAACAGTAGGGTAATTTGAATGTTGTGGATACATGTTGGAAGTTATCAAGAACAATCTGTTGGGTTTCTGCGGTATGATCTTTGTTTGAGGTGTAATAATTGATGATGGAAGTACGGAGTGATTTTTCCAGTTCTCTTGACTTGAACGACGAGAAATTACCTGTAAAACACTGGTTGGTTGTCAAATGTGCCTTGAGGCGGTTTCGGGATATGTCAAAGAGAGTGTTTGTGCTGGCGATTTTTTTGTTACAGGCAGTGCATACTGGGCCTAGGAATGTCTGCTTAATGTGATGCTTAAAGTCATTGCTGTTTGAACTGTTGTTGTTGTTGAGACGGGCTGGGGACGTGAGATGTTTCGGGCTGCTGTCTGTACTTTTGGTGTTTGTTCTCTTGTATGGGTTGACGATTTTTATTTGTGAATGGCCGTCGTTGGACGCGGGGCGTTTGTTTTGACGAGGGGCGTCAGTGTCTGTTTGGGACGGATCGCCACTTGGGATGTCTGGGTTCATGGCGCGGGACGATAGTTGGAAGAGCTGCTGTGTTTGTTGGACCTGTGCTCTTAAGACAGTGCTTTGAATGTGCTTGATTGAATGATTTTTGATGTTTTTATTGACGAAAATAGGTGCATGTTGACGGCAAGTTTTGACGGTCTGTGGTAAAATAATGTGCTTATGAATGTGTGGTCAAGATGAGCACACCTACATTTCTACATACTGGTCAAGATGAGCCAGTTGGTCAAGAAGAGCTAGTGTTAAGTACGTGATGTTACGGTCTGTATGTATAATTTACTAGCTCTTCTTGACCGGGACGGCCACTTACTATAGGGGGGCTGGGCGTACATGGGTGTTTGTGCGACTGGGGCGGGTTGATATGCCATGTTTGGTTGGACGGGAGGGGTTGTCTGTACCGCGTTGGCGAGTCATTCCATTTTTCGGGTTAGGTCAGCAATTTGTGCTTGGATGCTGTTTGCCATTTGCGCGTTGGTGGCTGATAGGGTGCTGAAGGTGGCGGCGTTGTGGTTGTTTGTTTCACCGGTGTTGTATGCTGGTGAAATATGCTTGTTCTGCGCCTTGTGCGCCTGTGTCTTGGTTGACGTTTCCGCCATAACCTACTTGTGCCGCTGTGTTGCTTGTTTCATGCCAGAGGTCGTATTCGGACTGCCAATATTCTTCGAAGTCAGTCCATGTGCGGTTATTTTCAGCTCGGCGTTTCCAACCTTGGTATTGTGTCGCGAATAGGCCGGTGTCGAATTGCCTTTTCGCCGAAAGTGTGACGAAGTTCCTTGTCAGTCTTTGTTGGGCTACGAAATATGCGAATACAGCTCCATCCCTAATTTGTTTGATGAGGAAGGAAATGTCATCTGTGGTGTCCCATTGGCTGGCGCATGCTCGTCATTCTTCGTGATGTCGTGGGAGACGGGCGGCCAAATTTAGTGTTTAGCCGAGTGTAGAAAGCCTGGAAAGTCCTGTCGGTGTGCCAACGAACATGTTGGAGAGTTGTGCTCGGAACTTGGGGTCGAGCTTGGCCTTGGTGATAGAGATAAGTGCCTTGTCTGTGTTGACCATTTGGTCATATAACTCTTTGTTTTTCTGCCATTGGATAGAAATGACAGCGTTCTGTTGCTGCGCTCCATTAGGATTATAGGGTGGCACAAGAGGTGGCTGGATCGGAGCCACAATGTTCTCGCCTGTGAGCGATTGGTACAGGGCTTGCGGAAGACAAGCCAAGACATGCCGTAGTTCGGTAGTCGCAATCGATGTTGCGACACCCGTTGGCCAGTTGGTTTACAAGTTGGACGAGTTTGTGGCAGTCTGGGCGGCCGGTGAGAGGTTTGATACCTTCTGTTTCGATGATGTCCACAAGGGCAGCAACGTCGGGTGCTTTATAGATGGAAGAGGCCATGGTGTCGAAAGTATGTCAATGTGATGATGACGAAAGGATGACAGGGGTGGTTCTGTTTATGCTGGGTAACGTGTAGTTTGTTACTGTTAAGTTTTACTAAGTTCTGTCAATTAGTGCGCAATAGCTTTACCAGTATTTTTAAGTGTTAACGACGAACTTAGTAAATTATGAGTGCTAAGTGTGTTTTTGTAATGTGAGCTGTTAGGCTCTTTGTGTGTTCTAAGTTTTGATTGGTCATGAGAGAATGTTGATGTCTCTCTGACTTAGGCAGCTGCTGCTGGTATGTGGCGGTTCCACGTGGAACGCGTGCTAAGGTAGGTAGAGGATACTCACGTATGCGGTGTAAGCCTACCTTATCTGCACAATTGGTTAGCATGAACTGCACTGCATTGCAGACCATTACTCTCTGTCTGTCTTCTTTGGCAATGACTTTGTTTGCTTGAATTGCTGACTTGTTGACAATGTTTTGGTGAACACAATTGGAACAATGCTTACAATCACTGGATAAGTTATGGTAAAGTGCTCATACAATGTTCTTCTCAAACATGCTTTTCCTTCTATCCACTTCGTGTAACCTGAAACGTGGAACATTGTACTGTAGTATTGAGTAACTGACCCACGTCTTTCATTAGGAAATACTAGTCCTCCAATTGCGCAAGAAATAGTGTCCTGAATGTTCTGGGTGTCGATGTGCATATAAGTCTTGGAGTGGAATATATGGACACCTGCGCGGGTATATGTTTGACGATTTGGTCTGATTCTTCCAATTGCCTGGACCAGATGATACAGAGAATAAGCAGCTCCTACGATGATGACATTCTCAGTTGAAGAGTTGTCAATTCCGTCAGTAAATGTGGAGACGAGCACTTGTTCGCAGTTCTCTTCCCATCTTTGCAGCAACTGGGCTTTTTGTGTGGGGGGCAGACTGCTTGTCAGCCACAATGATTGTAGTCCTTTGGAATTTAGTTTGTCCGATAATTCACTGGCGTCTCTGCGTGACATGGTGATGATGTGGATCTTGAATGTACTATTTTCTTTTTCCTGTGTTAATTTCTGACAATACTGTACGACCTTGTTTAACAATGACTCTTTTTGAATAGATTCGGCAAATGGAGTCACTGTGATTGTAACATTAGGTACATTGTACTCATCCGGAGATCCTATTACGTCGTAATGGCCTAGTCCCATGAATTGGGATACGTACTGTGTGAGTTTAGCATCCGTGGTTGCTGAGAGGAGCATTATCTTTGCATTCAAGGAGGTGGCAAGCCGAATTGATTGCCAGGAGGATGTGAATCGAAAAGTTCTGCAACTACATTGTGATACTCATCAATAAAGATGTTTTGTACATCCCATCCCAACACAATTTCTCTGAAGCCTGTCATGAGATCGTTGAAAGCATGCACTGATATGAACAGTAAATCAAAATGAGTTGGGAAAGCTTCTTGTTGTACGTCCACAGGGAGTAGAGATGCGACCACCAAGTTTGAAGCCCTGAAGTAATGTTGCGATTGGAGTTTGTGCATGGACAGTAGGCTGTTATGTGGTGAGATGACCATGGTTTTTGGGACCCTAACCATGTGGAGATATGCACCCAGAAGCAGTAGATTATATATTCCACTTTTGCCTGTTCCACATCCCATGAAGACAAAGGCATGTTTGGTAATGTCTTTACAAGCGGCGTGATGTATGGCCTGATACTGCAAGTTCTTCACCTGTGCATGTGGATCATGGTAGGCTTGCTTGGCTGCTTCACTGTAGTGGGATCTTGAAAGAGTTCTGTGCTGTAGAACTGGTCTCACATGTGTGTTGGCTTTGATCATGACATCCTCGCCAAGAGCTGTCCATATTTGATGTGCAACACTAAGGGGACCAGGGATCATTTTACCATCTTTGTCTCTTTTAAAAGTTTCAGCTGAATAAAACCTATTGTGGATGGAATGGGAATGATGAAAGGTTGATGCCATTTGTTCTGTAGTAGATGTCTTGGCGAGGGACGATGGGGCAATGTAGTCCGTCAGGACTGAAATGAAGTCCCTGTTGATCTTTGGATTCAGTGGTTTTGGTAGATTCATAACTTGTGCAAACATTTCTGATAGCGCAGTATTAACATGTCTGCTATCTGGTATGTGGAATCCTGCAGCTTTTACGGCTGGATAAAGTACATGGTGGCACAGAATGGATCGACGGCTGGCGGATGGTGGAAGCCAATGGTCAACTTGTTCATTGAAAGTTTTGCCATGTGTTTGATTTTTTTGAGATCTCAATTGAAATCTGAGGGAATTCCAAAGGAACTGTGAGTGTTTGAAATCTGGTAGCCTCTTTATTTCAGAACCTCTGGCAGCACCACATGAGAAATATGCATGACATCCAAGATCATATTTCCAACATTCATAAATAGCTTTCTTGACATTGTTGGAAAGACCTGAATTGGGGACAGTTGGTACATCTGGAATAAAAGCATTCAAGGGAATGGATTCGCTGTCGCTTGGGCCGACTGATAGATACGACTCTTCCCCTGCAAGAATGATGGGGTTATTGAGATCAAACATCCAATGCAGAGGAAGATTGGATGTGGGTGAGTGGTTTGGAAAGAGTGAAAACAAGTGAGTGTCCCATTTTGTGACTGCTGTTGGTATTGCGACAGACCATGTGCTCTTGTGGATCTGACTTCCAGCAACCAACAACTCTCCAGTTTTGTCATTGAAAGCCTTGAGTATCTTGGAAGGGGTCTTTCTATCCACTTCCCTTGCTGTACGAATGGTACGACATATGTGACCAATGGAGTGGCATACTTGCATTTGACAAATTACTTCGTTGGCCCATCTGTCAAAATTCTGATGTGTACTGTTGTTGCGGGCCATGTCCTTTGACTTTCTGACATACATGCTACACATTGCGTGTCTGAGGAGTCTCAGCAGTGCATTTGCATGTTTTGAAATCTCATTGTGATTTCTTAGCGAGATCCCTCTGTTGTGATTCATTTTTGCAGTTGTCCCAGCAAGGTATTTGTAGATCAAGGTTGGTCCGTTTGGAATCTGTGGCTCCTCTAGTAGCATTTCCATCAGCAATCCAAAGATGACGTTGGTGTTGACCAGTTTGGATGCTGCCAGATCTGTCACTAACTGGGGATCTTGTGTAGCATCAATCTCTTGAGTCATGTTGTATACAGTTCGTACCTTGCTCAAATATGGTTCCAAGGTTGGCCATTTGATGGCGAATGAAAAATTGATCAGCGATGAAAATTGTGATAGGATGGTGTCAACATTCTCTGACCACACAAAAGTGGAGCCTTTCAATAGGTCTTTGTCTGTCTCGTAAGTAAAACGAGTTGCCAATCAGATACATTGCACTGCGATGGTGAACAGGAACGGCTCGCACATCCATGTTGGCGGCGTCTGATTGTAGCCACTTCTTTCCTGATAGGAGGATTAGTTCCACAATAGGCTCATTGACACTGCATCATAGCTGGATTGATTTGTTGAGAAAGTGGCTATGATGTCATCATCTATAGGTAGGAATTTGGTTGGTGTGGTGGATGGTTGGTTTATAGTTGTAATAGGACTGTTTTGTTGGGTATTGGATGGAACTGTGTGGTCTTCTCTTGCTGTGTATCCATCTGTTGTTGCATGACTAATGTGGGTAGAGGTTGGAGATAATGTGGGCGGACTGATGGAAGTGCTGATGGGCAAGAGGAAAGTTTTGTTGGATATGGTTTCCAAAATTTCAGCAGGAACTAGGAATCCATATTCAAAGGTGTGAATGATCCCCC
Organism: Cyclotella cryptica; assembly: GCA_013187285.1. Taxonomy (NCBI): domain Eukaryota; phylum Bacillariophyta; class Thalassiosirophyceae; order Thalassiosirales; family Thalassiosiraceae; genus Cyclotella; species Cyclotella cryptica. The sequence continues at coordinate 15,998 of JABMIG010000532.1, forward strand.
CATCTTTCCTCACATTTGAAATGGAACAAGTGTTTGAGTTGGACTGAACATGACGTGTGACATTGAATAGTTTTTCCCAACAAAACCACAACGCGAACAGTAGGGTAATTTGAATGTTGTGGATACATGTTGGAAGTTATCAAGAACAATCTGTTGGGTTTCTGCGGTATGATCTTTGTTTGAGGTGTAATAATTGATGATGGAAGTATGGAGTGATTTTTCCAGTTCTCTTGACTTGAACGACGAGAAATTACCTGTAAAACACTGGTTGGTTGTCAAATGTGCCTTGAGGCGGTTTCGGGATATGTCAAAGAGAGTGTTTGTGCTGGCGATTTTTTTGTTACAGGCAGTGCATACTGGGCCTAGGAATGTCTGCTTAATGTGATGCTTAAAGTCATTGCTGTTTGAACTGTTGTTGTTGTTGAGACGGGCTGGGGACGTGAGATGTTTCGGGCTGCTGTCTGTACTTTTGGTGTTTGTTCTCTTGTATGGGTTGAAGATTTTTATTTGTGAATGGCCGTCGTTGGACGCGGGCGTTTGTTTTGACGAGGGCGTCAGTGTCTGTTTGGGACGGATCGCCACTTGGGATGTCTGGGTTCATGGCGCGGGACGATAGTTGGAAGAGCTGCTGTGTTTGTTGGACCTGTGCTCTTAGGACAGTGCTTTGAATGTGCTTGATTGAATGATTTTTGATGTTTTTATTGACGAAAATAGGTGCATGTTGACGGCAAGTTTTGACGGTCTGTGGTAAAATAATGTGCTTATGAATGTGTGGTCAAGATGAGCACACCTACATTTCTACATACTGGTCAAGATGAGCCAGTTGGTCAAGAAGAGCTAGTGTTAAGTACGTGATGTTACGGTCTACTAGCTCTTCTTGACCGGGACGGCCACTTACTATAGGGGTTTGGTTTTGTACCTGGGAGAAGAAGAGTATTAGAAATGCTCCAATGTAACTTGGGGTACCATATAGTGCCTGGGAAGGCTGTGTGTTTGACAAAGCATAGCAAGAATATAGGAAAGGGGGATGACACACTGCCTGTCATCGATGAAAGTGTGTTAGCACTCAATGTGTGTGACAACAAAAAGAGTGAGTATGTGAGAATCTGGAAGCAACTTATGGATGAACACAAGAAGCAGGCAAAGTAACATAAATCATATTTCTTTTTACAGCTTACTATTATAATTCCCATCAATAGCTATGCCCAAAAGGCTAGTTATCAAAATGTATGAGCATGCTTCTAAGAGGTCCCCCCTCTTCTGCAGAATACTCCCACCATCCAGAATTTTGAAACCTTGTGATATCACCGTCACGTTGGGAAGTATTTTCTTTATTTGTCATAGAGCCCAAGCACAGTACACAAGATCCATTTTGTCTGTGTCTATAATGGTCTATCAGTTCCACCCTAAGGCTGTGACTTGGTTGGGCGGATAGAGAATAGGGAATACCTTTTTTGGCGAATAAAAAAAATTAATTTCTATTAGACGAGTGTCACGACAAGGTTCGTTCGCTCGAACAGCGAATAGCTCGACAGAGCAATAGGACTTTAGTCTACCTTTAAACATCCATAGATTTACGATTGTATGTAATAAAATTTAGATGTAGAAGAAAGGTCTCGGCGTTAGCGCGTGAAAAATCAGCAAGCTAGAAAAGTAACATCATACAGTAACAAAAACAAATTACTATGCCACCATGATCATTTCCACCGGAATCTGCCTCCCAAAAAAACAATTGCCGAAATAGCATTTTGGCAGTCACATAATCCACTAGCACACTCAAGGCAACAATATCCCAGGTGCCATAAAGAGAATTCAAGATATTCATGGAGAAAAAACTTCGCACCTTGTCACAACTCATTTTTCCCAGTATGACGGTGGACCGGAATCCACTGCTAGCATACAACAATCAACAAAAATGAAGAAATATCCCACAACGAATAACACCCTCTAATTCATGCTTTTGTCACGTCCTTTCAAAACAAGCTCCATTTGATTGTTGCTTTATTTAGATTTGACGGTTGATTGTTGCTTTCGTTTGATATGAAATTTGATTGTTGCTTTTGAGGACTGTTAAAGAAACAGTTGTATTTGTCGTTGATTTCTGTGTTTTGTTGGTTCATGCTGTTGCCACCACCCTCCATTGATTGTTTTATTGGTTGACTCACTATTGTGTGTGCCATTGTCATCGTCGTCAATTTCATTGTTGTGTTGGTTGCCATCGTAGTCAATTGTGAGTGCCGCCATCCTCAAATTGATTGTTGTGTTCTTGTCCATCGTCCATCTTCGTCACTCATGATACTCAGTCAACGTTTCGTACCGGGGACGAGTCAGACAATTCGGCTTGGAGGAGGATGAGTTGGCATCCATTGTGTAGTTGTTGTCATCGCCGTCCCTCCCGCGCACGACCGTCATATCGAAACCCCATGCCATGACATCCAGGACATGAGCCATCACAGCATGCGTCACCCCATACGCCGTGTCATAGGATTGGCTGTCAAGGAGAAGCGTGTGCCACAAATTGGCCTTGATCGCCCGAGATTCCAAAGAAGAGTGCCGTTTTCTTTTTGCTGTGGGATGCCTTCATTCTTGGGTTTTTTGAACTGTCGTTGAAGTCAACGAAGGTACCGTGTCCCTGCCTGTTGCGCAATGTTCTGGCTTGTGTGTCTTAATTTAGCGCTGATTTATATTGATTGGCGTGAGGTGTGCAACGTGTCAATGCAGTGATTGCGTGAGAGATGCCACAATCGTCACCGTAAATTGGCTATTGGCCTGTTCTCAAATGGCTATTCGACACACCGCATAGCACCCTCTATTGGTATATTCGAATTCGCTGAAAACGAATAGAGAATAGAAATGGAGTGTCTATCGGTCTATTGGAGGTAACAAAGTCATAAATTTTTGGCCCGAATAGGCCGATAGACGTTTTTAGCGATAAAAAACCTATTCTCTATTCTCTATCCGCCCAACCAAGTCACAGCCTAATGTATCCATGGGTCCGACCCTCATCATCAGCTTCTGGTGAGTCAATTACAAAAACATCATGATGAAATCCAAACACATGGCGCCATCGATGGATGATTCTACATTCATTCTCAAAATTAGCGACGTTGTAGTCATGATCGATGTAATGCACCCGAGCAAAATTTTCTTCAATGTTCGTGTTGTAGAAATCAATATCAAAATGATCAAATCCATGGTCACGACTATGATAATGACTGACCTCTAGATCGAACCAGTACTCTTCTGCTAGTACCTTACACCATATAATTCCTTCTTTCCAAGGCATTGAGTTATAGGGAACAACACGATCGGATCTAAAACCCCATGCAAGCAATTTCAGGTATGGCCCCATTTCTCCAGAAAAAATCTTATGGGTTGGACTCCTCTCGATGAAGAGGAGCCGTCTCCATTCTGTGTTGTCCTCATGTCTGCACGCAGAATCCATAATTTCTAAGCGCCGGAGGTGTCTTCTATTGCCCCCATAATATATTTTTGCAATTCTGTGCCATATGGGGTCGGCAGTGTCAGGATCCTGGTTGATTATATCATCCCATGGTTTGCAAGTTCGAGAAAGCAAATACACATCCCCCATCGACGTTGCTGCAAACTCCATGATTCTGATTTGAATTTCCGATTCTACTGTGTTCTGCCAAAACAAATGCATGAAAGATGCATGACTGCGAGACATTGCATCGGAATCACTTTTCTGACAAAATAAATTACGGTTCCTTAAGATGATAGCATTCTGGGCATCCCACCACTTGTTGGATTTACCGCCCTGACGGATAATCCCGATATTGGGGATATACTTTCATCTCCCATGCCAAGGGAAAGGCCCAAAGGGATAATGTACTTCCCTCCTGATAACCGGTTCCCCCTCTTGGGCAGAAAGGTCCCAAAAGCAGCAATCTTGATACCTTATGTTATCAATGTCACATGGGGAAGTATCTTCTTTAATTGCCATAGAGCCCAAGCAGAGTACACATCGTCCTCCAACTCTATAACAATCTGCCAACCTCACAACAATGTATCTGTGGTGTATTGCATTCAGGCTATAAGGTTCTGGTGGGTCAATTGAGAAATGATGATGATGAAATCCGAACACATGTAGCCATCGATGGATGAGTCTACATTCACTCTCAAAATTAGCTACGGTGTAGTCATGATCAAAGTAGTGCACCTTAAAATTCATGTCCTTGAAATTTTCTTCCATGCTCCTGTCAGTGAAGGCAATATCGAAAGAATCAATACCAGATGAATGTCTACGAAGATGATCGGCACCAAGACTGCGCCAGTACTCAGCTGCTGATACCTCTTTCTGTATGATTCCTTCTCTCCATGACATTAATGTGTAGGGGTCAACAGGCTCATTGCTAAAAACCCATGTAAGCAATTTAAGGTATGGCCATACAGCTCCTGAGAAAAGCATTGGACTCTGATCAATGAAGAGCAGTTGTCTCCATTCTGTGTTGTCCTCATGTCGGCAAGCAGAATCCATAATTTCTAAGTGCCCGAGGTGTTGTCTATCGCCCTCCTTGACCCCGTAATATTCCTTTGCAATTTTGTGCCATATGGGATCTGCCGTATGCCAATCATGGTTGAGTATTTCGTCCCATTGTTTGCAAGTTTGTGAAAGCAGATACACTTCCCCCATCGTCGTTGCTGCAAACTCCATAATTCTGATTTGAATGTCCGATTCAACCGTGTTCTGCCAAAACGAATGGATGAAGGATGGATCACTGCACGCCATTGCATTGGAATCCGTTTTCAGACACAATGCATCGCTGTTGCTTAACTTGGTTCGTTTCCTATGACAGTGCAAGTAATAGAGGGTAAGCGGTCAGTTTCCAAAGGAAGTCAATCTTGAAGAACCGTCTGGGGTCAACTCACCGGAACGCCGGCTTTGTCTGATACCAGCAAAGGCCCCCCTCCGAGCGAGGAACTCTGGTTGACGCGTTTACATCCTTATCTTCCATCACGTGCTCGCTGACACTACGTTCTTCTTCGCGAACAGGTACAGTTTGTCCAGTGTTGCAGCTAGCAGTTCTGTCCTCGGACATTGTCCAATTATAGTGGATGGTGGGAAGGGGAAGTTAGTTGATGGCAGATGTGGAGAATGTGGCAGTCTGGATTTTATGGGAACAGCCATACTTACTTACCTGTAATTCATAATTTTTTACAAGGTACTGCTCGATGTCAATACAAAGCATTAAAGGTATCTACACATGGTACTAATATTCATTATGACAGTATTACACAAAACAACTGAAGAATTAATTACTTCATTTGTAGGACATTTTTGAGTGGTAAAGGCAACCTTAATTTTCCCAAATCATCTCTCACCCTCCAGCTGCGACAAACCATGGTCCTCAACAAAGTATTAGTTGTATCCTTATCTCTCAACAGTATGAAAAAATCTTCACAGTCTTGCAATAGTTCATCTCTGTTTGCGTACACATTGTGATGATTGAGTTGTGTCCTGGTCTCTGAATACCAAAGATTACATTTCCAGCTACCTTTGTTGTCATCAAAAATCAGGGGATGCACACCAATTCCTCTGGCCCGTGATTCTTCAAAGCATATGAAGAGATTTCCTTTCTTGTCAATCACCCCTGAAACAATATCTTCCTCTGCAAAGACATCTTCCACCTTGGAGTGCTTCAGACCTTTGTTGTAAATCCTTACATGACTGGTCCGTGAATATTTTTTTGCTTTTGAGAAAGGATTGTCTGTGTTCAAATGATCGAACACTTTTGTCCTCAACATTTTAGTCAGAATGGTTTTGAGATAATGCTCATTGTGCTTCATGGTGGATATCTCCCTCTTGACATTTTGAATATTACTCTCATTGTCACCCTCCCAGCAATGTCTCATGCTCCCAGATTGCTCAATCATTTCAGCTATGTTCAAAAGACTTAAGTAATTAGCCTTGCTGACATAAAAAGGATTGGTGGCTTTTGGGGAGGTTTTCTCTGATTTGTTGTCATCGGCCTTTCTTTCCTCCCCACTGTTTTTTGTTGTTGTACCCTCATTAGTCGATTGATTTGTGGGATTCCTTTTTCCAAGAATCCATAATCTTCTGCAAGATGATAGAAACAATCTTACCAACACATTGATTGTCTTTGAAGGAACCTTTTCTTCTGCAAAAATATGAGAAATGAAACAAAACCAAGTCACTCTCATGCTTCGAAATGCAAGGACCATTTGTTTGTCCAGCTTGCTAGTAATGCCCCCCTGGTCCAAAGGAGCAAAATGATGCAGTGAAACCCTTGTAAATGCCAAGTAATGATCAGATTGCCAATTGGTGGTGCCAATGTTTTTTTCTCCTTATCTGAAAATTTCATGGAAGACACCACACCAGGTAGACTGAATTAATCGTCTCCTGACTCCTTTGCATGGACTTGAACAGTTTGTACCATGCTTCATTCTGGCTATGGTCCCTTCTGTTTGCTAATATAGAAGTTAAACCAATCAGAGATTTCTCAATACCAAGGAAGCACATATGCATGGGCATGGTCTGGAAGCTATGCATTTCCACATTAATTGTTGCATAATTTCTCAGGATAGAGGGGAATGCTAAAGATTCAGTCACCTCTTTTCCATCAAGAATATCTCGAGATAATGCTGGAATGAGCTGCGATGAAAAACCAACTGGTTTGAGGTATGCTTTGATCACTTTCCCTTTTTCAGTTTTTGAAGAGTTACTGGAATGAGACCAATCTTTGAGGGATAGAATAGAATTAAAGATCATCCCAAAAGATAGCTCCACTGCAGGGTAATTTTCGATTGGACTTTGAAAAGATTCTGGTGGAATAGGGTATATTTTGGGCTTTGTCACTCCACGAATCCACCAATCAAAGCATCTTTCGCAACAGGTCTCTTTAATCCTATAGACTGATGGTAGTGTGAGAATATACTCAATGTTTTGTAGATGACATGATTGGCATGAGGGGACCAGACTGTCATCAAACAAACAGGAATGTCTCCATCTATGAGTGAATGTCCCATTCAATGTTGTACAGGTATTGGAGCACCTTTCTGGAAGATCATTGCTAATCATTTCCAGAAACACCATTGTAGGATAGACCCAATTTTCCTTGCCACCCCAATTTCACATTGTAGATGACTGAAGCTCTCTCAACTCCCTTAACAGCTGTATCAGGATATCATTGTGGCTTTTCTTCTTGAATCACAGTGCAAATGGTACGGTATGGCGATTGGTGTTTTGATAGTGGGGCGCAAGGACTGTTAATGTGAATATCTGCAGACTGTTGTATTCATTTTTTGCTTTGATTTGATGTGCCTCAAATCCATCCGACCAAAGTCTCACAAGGATGATTCGAGTGTCCTTTGAAATGTCAGTCATTGTTGAAACATTATGATGAAGATCTTGCAGAAATTTTGTTTCATAGTTGCCTGATATATCAACCCAGTCTTCTTTGTGCCCAGCACGAAAAAGCATGATATCTATCCCCATTGCAAGAAGATGATTCACAATTTCATTTGCTGGAATGTAAGCAGCCTTGTGAGCAATGCTAACCGTGGGAATTGGTAGACTATTGACAATGGAATTATGCCCATCTGTATAGACAGCTCGAACTGTGCTATGTTTCACTGGTGCAGACAGGTTGTTGAAAGTATGTTTATCAAAATCTGAATGCCACTCTGTTTGAACGCTATGATTGATCTCATCTAATGTCAATTGTGTTTGATCTTGGTTGGTTAGCAATCCGTGTGATTTGAGAACTTTCACTATGGAGTTGCGATAGGCATTTTCCGTCAAGTCCCTTTCTTTCTGGATGATATGTTTGTGATCTGTACTAAGATGCATCATCATAGTTGTTATGTCAATGGATTTGGTTGAAGGGAGTCCATAGTGAATGGCTGCAATGTGGAGATGAAAATCATTTCCTTCACTGTTAGCGATGAAAAATCATTACTGATTTTTGGGTCAATAACAGAATTGAAGACCAATCCCCTTAATCCCCTGATTCTTGTGATCTCGAATAAAAAACTTAGAACTAGCGCTAGGCCATTCGTTCTGGTTTCCAAGAATGTTGATGGGATTGACATAGTCAAGACAATTGCACGCTGCTCCGATTCCAGGATCACTCCTCTCACAGTCAACCTCAGGATCCATATCAATATCAACTTGAGGATTGCAATGTTGATCTAAAGCCGAATCAAAAGGATTCACATCATCAAAACCAACTGCATAATCATGAATGCTAGCATTGCATTCGCTAGCCACGCTTTCTATGGATGTCGACCTGTGCGCTATGTTCTTGTTTTAATTGTTGTGTTCATATTGAGCGCTATCTTCTATTGTCTTCTCTGTGGCTTCATTTTCGTTTTTGGCTCTCTCTGTACATTTCTTTTGAGAAAAGCTCTTTTTCGATTTGTTTGCATTGACTTCAACACATTTGCATCCTCTATCTAGTGGCCTTCCCAATGTATGGGAACTCTGCCCTCCGCAAGACAAGCAAAAGAAGAGTTCCTTTCCACAATTTTCAATCAACAATGGACAGGGGGAGTGATGGACTAAGACGATTTCATATTTAACTCGGGCAGAAGAGAAACATGGAGTCTTGTCAATACAAAATATTGATACCTTACAAGAAGGACACTGGATATCTTTCTTCTTGTGCCAAGCTTTCAACAGATATTGTATTCCTGAGTTGTCCTGCTGAAGTTTGTCCATTTGCCACACTAAATATTTTGTCAATACGTGAGAGTGCTTTGCCATGTGGCAGGCTCCCTGTTATATGGCTGTTTTATATTTGTATTGTAGAATTTAATGAAATCAAGTGGTTCACAATTATAGCATCTAAAGACATATTTTATGAGAAAGATAATCTACCTTTAGACGCTCGTGTTAGTAAAATTGTAAGTGGTCACCCAAGAGATAAATTGTTCCAATGTTCTTGCAAACATGTAAGTAAAAAATGAGAAACAATCTTCTACTCAGCCCACAGCGGGAGACCGTTGAGTGCTGTTAGCTAATCAGTAAAATTTTTTTTGCTAACCATTAAGCTAACAGAATCCTGAATCTTGCTAACAATTCCTTTGCAGTATTATGGAAGGCATGCTGTCGCAGGGGGTTGGTGGAATTGCAAAAATACGCCTAAGAGGAGTCGGATTTGCGTCTGATGTCGATAAGTGGGCAAAGGAGTTAGCAATTCAGTTGTTGGAGATTACTCACGGGCAATGGCTCTATAGGAATGTTATGGTGCATGACCAGACTGCTGGGGATTTGGCTACAAAACGCATGGAGGAGATTTGGAGAGCACTGGAGGACCAATTGGAACTAGGGGAAGAAGAGCTTGAGGAAGATGATAAGTTCCTGTTGGAGATTAATCTAGATGATCTAGGTACTTTGTCGGGAGAGGATCAAACTTATTGGTTGCTCGCACTGGAGGCAGCACAGGATGCCAGGAAATTGCGACTTAGCCAAGACATCGATGCCGATGGGTCCCCCTAGTTGGAGTGGCATTTAAATGTTCCTGCATGCAGGAAGTAAAGTCTTGCGACTTTATTGCCTGAGAGTATGCTCAGATGAGAGAGAGAGCCATTCTCTCTGGTGGCCCTGGCTGCAACGCTAATTGGCATGCCCTTTGGCGTATGAAGACTCCCATTTGTGGTTCTAGTGTCTAGGTAGAGAATTAACAATTACCTATTTTCTTAAGTTGTTCTGTTCTGTGTATAGTGAGCCGTTGACATGAACAGTCTCATGTGGTCCCATGCATTGCAATCAGAATTCTGTTTCTTTGACATCAACAAAGATACAAGGGCGTGGTAAGCATTGAACATACGCTTCATGTCTGTCACGTGCACGCTTAGCTCTGAATTAATTTTTGCATTCAGGAAATACACCCCATACAAATAGGAAGACAGACAGACAAAGCCCATTTCATTCTCTCCAATCCATGATGCCTTTGGAAGACTGTTCACCTTACACCCTTCCAACTTGAAGGATTCGATGTGTAATATAATCTTATTGACAAAACATACAAACTCGTTAAACTTCTTCCACTTTGAGAGAATCTGGTGATGAAAATCAATAACATGTGCCATCATGTTATCTGCAATTGCATGCATAGGCGCCATGGGAGATCTGTGTCTCTTAAAGGAACTGTATTCTTGAAGCCATACTATTGGCATTAAAGCATCAACCCCAGATCTTATTTGTTTGGCTTTGTCTGCCTTTACCAAAGCTTTGATATGCTTGATCTGCGATTGTCTAACATAGCATGTGCACAGGTATTGTTCCCTGTTTGCCTTTGAGCGAAATTACATCTCATTTCCTCATACCCAAACAAGCAAACTGACACCATGAATTCCCCTGTGAGTAATACTGGCCCAATGAATTGCATTCTAGGTCTACAAGCATGAGGTGGCTTCAATGCCTCTCCTTCCAAAATTATTTTATCTGGTCCCAAAGGGTAGTTCTCTTGGACAGGGCAACTGGATTGAAATGGGTTGTTTGGATCAATATTCCAGTAGAAATCTTCATTGCATTGGCAAGATTCTAAAATGTGATTATGGGTAAGAACTGTGGAAGTGATTTCTTTGTAGCATTTCTTGCATGCTGGTAGTCTGTCGAAGTCAACACAGTACGCATAATTGGAGCACTTTCCAAAATGACCCTCCTTTCTTGTGTTAGTGACAAATTGTCTTTCTGGTCTATCAGATGAGTGGACCGGCATACATCGAATTTCATTTGTGACTGCGAAATAGGTAAGAAATCCCTTGATCAATTTTTTACCTTTTTCTGGTAGTATTCAATAACAGGTGTGTGGTCCTCTGTACTTTTCCCCATTGTCAATACATGGGTGTATTTGCCAGTGTTCATTTCCTCCAGTGGAGGGAAAATGGTTGCTGTCATAATCCAGACACTGTCATCCTTTTGTTTAACAAAACATCAAAGGAACGAGTCCCTCTAAAAAGTACACCCAGCCAATACTTGTCTCACAAATAGACTCATCCAATAATTCCTCTATTTTCATGGTGTTGACTATGTCATTGACAAGGTTGGCCATTGCTTGGGTACCATTCAGACCGTCTTGGTTCGGCTCATTTGTTTGGCTGTCCCAGTCAAATCCAAATAAGCAATGTTGTCCAGCCATAATTCTAATCGTCTCTTCCAAACTGACACATGCATGATTGTTTATGTTAAATACCTTCGGAACTGGGAAATTCTTCATGATGGAGCGCACCCCATTTGTAAAGAATCACTTAACGTCTTTCATTTCATGTGGGAATTTTGCCGTGATATTAGTGATTCATGGACACTAGTCAACCCAACATATCCAGATACATCCACACAAATTTGCGCTTCGTTAATTAAATCATTATATTATTCTACTACTAGAGAGCGGAGTTGCCAAATTAGAGTGAACAGCTCTGAATGAATACTTCTAGTAAGAGCCTAGTATATCTGCCAGCATCAGCTAAATCTCTTTCTATGAATATCATCAATACAGTACACCTACACAATCCAGTAGAAACAGCGGAAATCATCATCTTCGCACCATGAGTCCATCAACAACTAACCAAGATCGGGAGTGGCGCAAGAAGGAAAGGGACGCTAGGAAACTGGAGGATTTTCGGCGGAGGGGGCGTTGGCTGAGGAGCGCGAGAGAGTGGAGGTGGCTGCTTGGGCTGCGGCAGAGAAATCGGTGGAGGCTGAGGTAGCCAATAAGCGTTTGTGCAGCGAGGCCTCCACACCGACACTTACGATGCCAGAGGATGCTGAAACTGCAAGATTGGAGGAGATGGAAAAGGCGGCATGGTACAAGGATGCCTATGGAGAAAATGTCTTCGATATGAGCAAGAAAGATAAGGGCAAGAAGCTTAGTGCGGTGAAATTGGAGGATCTGCATGTCTTGAACTTGGTTAAGACGGTGTCGAAGAAGCACTGTCGTTACAAAGGCTTGCCAGGTGTGGAAACCTTTTTGGTTGGTCAGAAGAAGGGTAGTGTATCAGCTGCTGGTTCGGCACAGGCTACGGCTGATGAGTTGGAAGGAAAGACAAGACAAGAGCTACTTGAGATGCTTTGCAAGGCATCCATTTCCTCTCAGGGAAAGGGTTCACAACCCAAGGGGAAAAGGCCTGCGTTGGGAGTGGTGACCTTGATGATGACTCGCCCTTGAGCGGGTCTAGCAGTTCGGGCTCAAGTTTGAGTGCAGACAGCACATCATCCTCTAGTGCTGAGGTCCAGTCGCCTGCTTCGCCATCGGCCCAGGGTGAATAGCACGCCGAGTTGGGCCCTCTGTTACTGCAAGAGGGCCCTGGTGGCAAAACATGTCCAGCAGTAGGGGCAATGGGGCTGATTGTAATCGTAGGCGGGGTTGCAATGGGCAAAGTCGGGGTTGTCGGGGGCAAGTCAGGGCTGCTCAGCATAGACACAGTTCTGAAGTTACGAGAGTGCTGCAGCTGATAGACAAGTGTGGCAACGCATCTACAATTCAAAATGGGGGACAACTGAACAGAATTAAACATCAAAATGTCCTTGCAGTGTTGGAGAGGCGTGCATTGAGTTACCGGTATGGGAGGAGACGTATGGTGTCGGAGGAGCAGACAAAAGGGGAGGATCCTATTGATGACACGGGAACAGTATTGACTGTAGGTTTGACGGAAGATGAGAGCAAAGAGGAGGTGTTGGCGATGCAGTCTGGTTGTGAGGTGCACCAAATGGAGATCTTTCAGCGCTTGGGGTGCAAGAGGAGGTGCTGGCGGTTCATGGGATGGCGCCGGGTGTAAAGGGAGAGGGTGTGACGAGATTAATTTATGAGAATTTGGATGGATTGCGCAATAAAATCAGTGAGAATGAGAAGCTGGAGAAGGAGAAAACAATTATCGATGACCTGGAGGCTGATATTGCTTGTTTCAACGAACATAAACAAAATTTAATGCAGAAGGACAATGTCAATGGTTTTTCACAAGTATTTAAGGGTGGTGAGGCAGAGGTTAGGGCGGTGGCAGCACAGAATCGGCATGAGGGTAGGAAAGTAGGCCGATGGCAAGAAGGCGGCATGGCGGCACTAGTGTTTGGACAACTGGTTGAACAATATGATTTTGAGGCATCAGGGTGGGATGAATCTGGCCTGGGCAGGTGGGTGGTTCTGGTGTTTTGTGGCAGCAATGCCATTGTCATGAGAGTGGTATGTGGATACTGCCCCTGCGTGAGTAGGAAACAAGCTACTAGATCATGCTATCAGCAGGCACGACGCTACTACATCCAGAAGGAACATGACCTGACCTGCCTAAGAATTCGGTTTCATTAGGACTTGATCGAGCAGCTTCAGAAATGGAGGAATGCAGGTGATAGACTAATACTGTGTCTCAATGCTAACTCTGACATCTACAGGAAGGAGCTTGGTCAGGCACTGGTTCATGAAGATGGATTGAATATAAGTGAAGTGGTAGGAGACTTTACGGGCAGGCCTGTTGGCCCAACTTTCTTTTGAGGTCAGAAACCCATTGATGGGGTTTGGGCCACCGAGGACATACAGGTGGTCAATGCCTGCATCATGCCTCCTGGATTTGGTGTTGGGGATCACCAAATGTTTGTGGTCGATGTTTGTACGCAGTTGATTGTTGGTGCAAGCCCTCCAAAAGTGGTGCGAATTGCGGCGAGGCGGCTGAATACGACTGTCCCCCACGTGTCTGAGAGGTATATGGCAAAGTTAGAGCAGTTGACAGAGGAGCATCGCCTTAACTCTGGGCTGATCAATACGGCGTCCTCAGGACTAAGCAAGGACTTGTTACGCTGGAAGGTTAACATTTTGACAAGGAAAGCAATGACTATATGCAGCGTGCGGAACGGAAGTGCAGGAGAATGAAGAATGGGTGTATTCCATTCTCTCCTGAGGCATCAATTTGGATTCAGCGACATCAGGTATATGAGTCGCTCCTTCGGCGTCTTCAACATAAAATCAGGAACTGAAGCAACTTGCGGCGGACAGCTCAGCGCTGCGGCATTAAGCGGCCTTTTAGCTTGGGAAAGGCAGAGATTAAGGAGAGATTGAAGGTTTGTGAGGAAAAATGCCAGTACTACGAAAGGCATGGGCATCGTTATCGATGGAAGCACCTCCAGCAACGGTTGGCTGTGGCCAAGGCTAAATGTAACCAGAAGGCTGAGAGTCAAATACTGGCAATCATCAAGCAAGAGCGTGAGTGGGCATTTTGGAGAAGGTTGAACTATTCCATGGCTAAACAGTCCGGTAAGAGTGTTACTCAAGTGCAAGTGGCGGAGAGGGATGGTAGTATTCGGGAGTCATCAACCAAGCGGGAGGTAGAGTCCACACTGTTTGGTGAAATTCACGGGAAGAGATTTTACTTGGTTGAGCACGCTCCTATCTGTAAAGGTCCGTTGAGAGGAGAGTTTGGTTATATGGCCCACTCCGGCAGGTAGGGCAGTTTTATCAGGAGACTATGAGTTTTCCTAGGACTATGATACTGGAACCCGTGAGCTGCTGGAGGAGGTAACTTGACTTCGACAGCTTGTGCCAGCAAATTTGGTGGAGTTGTGAGTGCGGCACCCAAAGTGGCGTGCTAAGTGGAGGAAAGCCAAGGAGAAGACCTCGTCATCTCACTCTGGCTTACATTTCTCACATTATATTGCAGGTGCAGGTTCTCCCTTGATCTCTCATCATCACTCATTGAAAGCCTCGATCTGTTCAATGTATGGTTTTTCTCTGGAAAGATGGAAGCAGGGCTTGACCTGCATTTTGGAGAAGATTCCAGGGAACTGTCTGGTAACCAAGCTTTGGGCGATCCTTTTAATGGAAGCAGATTTCAATGCCATCAACAAGATTATCTTTGGCAAACGGATGATGGAGGTGGCCCGACAATATGGTCTGATGGAGGATGAGGTGTTCAGTGAGCGAGGGAGGACTGCGGAAGACGGTGCACTGTCGAAAGTGCTTTTCTACGACATTGTCAGGCAGTTCTGGCTATCGGCAGCAATCAGCTCTGTTGATGCAGCTAACTGCTACGACAGTACTGCACATGCAATTGCCTCTCTTATTTTTCAAGCAATGGAATACCACTGGAAGGTGCAGAGGCTATGCTGGAGACTATCCAAGATATGAAGTACTTTCTACGGACAGCATATGGGGATTCTACTGATTTTGCAAATAGTTAAATTGAAGTCAAATACCAAGGACTCTGTCAAGGGAACGGTGCGGTGCCGGCGGGATGGGCTGTCATTAGCATCACGGTGTTATGTGCCCACAGGAGAAAAGGTCATGGTGCCACGTTTGTTTGCCCGATTTCTCAGTTGCAGTTTGTGTTAGCAGCTGTACTATTTGTGGATGACTGCGACCTTATCCACATTGATATGGTCAATGATGAATCGGCGTTGCAAACTTTTGACCGCATGCAGACCAGCGTTAACAGTTGGGGTAGATTGTTGATAGCTACGGGAGGTTCCTAGAAGCCAGAGAAGTGTTTCTACCACCTACTCTCCTTTCAGTGGGACCGCAGTGGCAAGTGGCATTATGCTTCAAATCATTAAGTTGCTGCCTATGAGATGGTGGTCCCAATCCCGGATGGGTTCCTCACTCCCATTGACCATCTGCTGATGACTCGGGCTCGGGAGACGTTGGGAGTGTGGTCCAGCCCCGACGGCAATGCGGCAGAGACTCTGGTGAAAATGAAGGAAAAAGGGCAGGAATGGCTGGACCAGGCCAAGGAGGGCAATTTGCGTCGGAGGGATGTGTGGTTTCTGCTGGAGGTACAATTTTGGCTGAGGGTGGGTTACGGTATTTGTTGCAATACGGCACGACATTCCATGCTGGAGCATGCTCTGGACAAACAGTATTACAGGTTGCTACCTCTGGGAGGTGTTGTTTGTACTGCACCAGCCTCAGTTCGTCAGTGGTCTGGGCTGTCCACATCCGGGCATCAAGTGCTTCACGAGCCAAGTGAGTAAGCTTCTTATGCACTTTGGTTGCAAGTCTTTGGTGGGCCAGAAGATAGCTATTTCATTTAGGGAACTGGTGCTGGAACTTGGGCTTTTGCTTCAGCCAATTCATGAGTCATTTCCTCGCTACAAAGACTGGGTAACATGGGGCTGGATGACATCTCTTTGGGAAAAATGCACACTTTACAATGTGAGAATTGATATTTTAGACACGGATCTTTCCTTCCCTTATGAACGGGATTGCTGGCTAATGCGGCGGTTTTTGGAGCTTGGCTTTTCGGCGGCGCAACTCGTGATACTGAATAGGGTGCGGCTTCACCAGCAGGTTGTGTTTCTCTCTTGTGTCCTTAATGTGCTTTGCAGTGATTTGGATGCAAAATATCTGTACCGGTGGCCAGATGGCTAGAAATGGTCCGAACTTAAATTTCCAAAGGAGAGGCCCACAGCATCGGATTTCAAGCTCTGGAGAGAAGCATTGTGGCAACTTGTCCCAGCTGGAGGCATGCCAGTACGCTTAGGCAGGTGACTTCAAAAAGGGTACAAGGTGTGGGATTGGAGAGTGTGCACAGAGGAGGGCTATCTGCTTAACTACAAGAGTGACTCAATGGATGTGTACCAACTGGTTCCACATTCTAGCAGGAGTTGGCAACTCAGGCAGGAGAACGCCGCTGTGGAAGTTTTAGGTCAGCCGTGCTCCGTTCGAGAGGTAGGTGATGGCCAGCGGGCCACGACCTCAGTTGCGCCGGCGGTGGATGTGGTCATTGCGCCAACTACGATATTTGATGTGATTCAGGGCTGGAAGCAAGGCTGGTTTTGGAGGAAGTTGGAGAGCGATGTGGATTGGCTTATTTCGGCAATAGAGGTGGATTCAGTACTCGCGGTTGCGGATGGTTCTTACATTAGGGAGCTTTTCACTGACGCCAACTCATGTGCATTCGTCCTTGAGTGTCAAGAGGAGAGAGGTAGGATTTTGGGTCGGTTAGTGGAAGGGTCAAAAGATGTGTGTGCTTATCGTGGAGAATTACTTGGGCTTTTAGCTATTCATCTGATTCTGCTGGCAGTAAATAAACTCAGGCCAGATTTGGCTGGAACAGTGCGCATTGGCTCGGATTGCCTTGGGGCGCTGGGTCGGGTAGTGGATCTTCCAGATGATTGCCTTCCGAGTGGGACTAAGCCCTCAGATATTCTTAAGGTGTTGATGCTACACTGTCAAGCATTCTCCTTTGACTGTGTGTATGAGCATATTGAGGCGCATCAAGACGATCAGGAGGCATACATGGAACTTTCACGGGTGGCACAGCTCAATTGCTGCATGGATATTGATGCTAAGAGGGAGTTGTTGGAGTTGGTTGGTCAGATGACTCCGGCACAATTGACCCTTCCATTGGAACCTGTTGTGGTGATGGTAGGACGGCATAAGATGACCTCTGGGTCGGAAGAGAGAATTGTCTATTGGTGCAACAAAATTTTGGCATGGAGAATACTGTATGATCCGAAAGTGCATAACCTGGCTGGATGAAGAACAATTCACTGAGGTTTACTGGCCAGCGTGCTATCAAGCCTTCATGGAGGTTCCCCAAATGTTTCAACTTTTTGCAGCAAAGCAAACCTTGGGGATAGCAGGCTGCAATGTAAATCAGGCGTATTATACACCTGGTCACAACCCGTTGTGCCTGAGCTGTGGGGTTGAGCAGGAGACATGCGGACATGTACTGATGTGTGACAAAGCAGGTAGAGTCAAAGTATTGCATTGGTCAATTGGTCTACTCAATAGTTGGCTGAAGGCAAATGGCACTGAGCAGAGGCTTCGTCGATTTATAGTGCAGTATGCTCACAGGAGAGGTGGCCGTACCATGCAAGAAATTGTTGGATTTCGACAAGAATATCTGAGGTTGGCTGTGTCAGTAGATTGTATTGGGTGGAGGAGATTTATGGATGGCATGCTGCGGGAGCTGGTGGAATTGCAAAAATACGCCTAAGTGGAGTCGGATTTGCATCTGATATCGATAAGTGGGCAAAGGAGTTAGCAATTCAGTTGTTGGCGATTACTCATGGGCAATGGCTCTATAGGAATGTTATGGTGCATGACCAGACTGCTGGGGATTTGGCTACAAAATGCATGGAGGAGATTTGGAGAGCACTGGAGGACCAATTGGAACTAGGGGAAGAAGAGCTTGAGGAAGATGATAAGTTCCTGTTGGAGATTAATCTAGATGATCTAGGTACTTTGTCGGGAGAGGATCAAACTTATTGGTTGCTCGCACTGGAGGCAGCACAGGATGCCAGGAAATTGCGACTTAGCCAAGACATCGATGCTGATGGGTCCCACTAGTTGGAGCGGCATTTAAATGTTCCTGCATGCAGGAAGTAAAGTCTTGCGACTTTATTGCCTGAGAGTATGCTCAGATGAGAGAGAGCCGTTCTCTCTGGTGGCCCTGGCTGCAACGCTAATTGGCATGCCCTTTGGTGTATGAAGACTCCCATTTGTGGTTCTAGTGTCTAGGTAGAGAATTAACAATTACCTATTTTCTTAAGTTGTTCTGTTCTGTGTATAGTGAGCCGCTGACATGAACAGTCTCATGTGGTCCTATGCGTTGCAATCAGAATTCTGTTTCTTTGACATCAACAAAGATACAAGGGCGTGGTAAGCATTGAACATACGCTTCATGTCTGTCACGTGCATGCTTAGCTCTGAATTAATTTTTGCATTCAGGAAATACATCCCGTACAAATAGGAAGACAGATGGACAAAGCCAATTTCATTCTCTCCAATCCATGATGCCTTTGGAAGACTGTTCACCTTACACCCTTCCAACTTGAAGGATTCGATGTGTAATATAATCTTATTGACAAAACATACAAACTCGTTAAACTTCTTCCACTTTGAGAGAATCTGGTGATGAAAATCAATAACATGTGCCATCATGTTATCTGCAATTGCATGCATAGGCGCCATGGGAGATCTGTGTCTCTTAAAGGAACTGTATTCTTGAAGCCATACTATTGGCATTAAAGCATCAACCCCAGATCTTATTTGTTTGGCTTTGTCTGCCTTTACCAAAGCTTTGATATGCTTGATCTGCGACTGTCTAACATAGCATGTGCACAGGTATTGTTCCCTGTTTGCCTTTGAGCGAAATTACATCTCATTTCCTCATACCCAAACAAGCAAACTGACACCATGAATTCCCCTGTGAGTAATACTGGCCCAATGAATTGCATTCTAGGTCTACAAGCATGAGGTGGCTTCAATGCCTCTCCTTCCAAAATTATTTTATCTGGTCCCAAAGGGTAGTTCTCTTGGACAGGGCAACTGGATTGAAATGGGTTGTTTGGATCAATATTCCAGTAGAAATCTTCATTGCATTGGCAAGATTCTAAAATGTGATTATGGGTAAGAACTGTGGAAGTGATTTCTTTGTAGCATTTCTTGCATGCTGGTAGTCTGTCGAAGTCAACACAGTACGCATAATTGGAGCACTTTCCAAAATGACCCTCCTTTCTTGTGTTAGTGACAAATTGTCTTTCTGGTCTATCAGATGAGTGGACCGGCATACATCGAATTTCATTTGTGACTGCGAAATAGGTAAGAAATCCCTTGATCAATTTTTTTACCTTTTTCTGGTAGTATTCAATAACAGGTGTGTGGTCCTCTGTACTTTTCCCCATTGTCAATACATGGGTGTATTTGCCAGTGTTCATTTCCTCCAGTGGAGGGAAAATGGTTGCTGTCATAATCCAGACACTGTCATCCTTTTGTTTAACAAAACATCAAAGGAACGAGTCCCTCTAAAAAGTACACCCAGCCAATACTTGTCTCACAAATAGACTCATCTAATAATTCCTCTATTTTCATGGCATTGACTATGTCATTGACAAGGTTGGCCATTGCTTGGGTACTATTCAGACCGTCTTGGTTTGGCTCATTTGTTTGGCTGTCCCAGTCAAATCCAAACAAGCAATGTTGTCCAGCCATAATTCTAATCGTCTCTTCCAAACTGACACATGCATGATTGTTTATGTTAAATACCTTTGGAACTGGGAAATTCTTCATGATGGAGTGCACCCCATTTGTAAAGAATCACTTAACGTCTTTCATTTCACGTGGGAATTTCGCCGTGACATTATCGTGATTTATGGACCCCAATCCAAACAGTTCAAATTTCTCATTGTCATATGTCACGAAGTCTCGTTTGTATTCACCGGGAAGTTTCATGATGATGTGATGGTACTTGAATATAACTAGTGCCTCCCTTTTGCCCACAAGTACATGCATGTTCTCATGATTGCCGACGTTCACTCTGCCCTTTAAACAACAATAACCCCCTGTATTGTCACAATTACTTTTGGCCTTCTGGATATACTTCTGATAGAAATACAGCTGGTTTTGACAGTGACACTTTCGAACACTATTCCTTCTTAGGAACTTATTGTGTTTTTCCCGAGTGTCTAAGAACGGAATATCAGCATTGCTGTAATAACAATCGGTGTCCTCACATGCGGTGATAGCAAGCATGTCAGCATCATCAGCAACATCTTGGTCATTATCCAACAGGGGTATCTTCTTCCATAGGTGGTGAATTTGGATCCAGGTTACACATTATGTAATCCTGATAACACTCAAATAATTATTTTTCTATCGCATCCCATGCCGTCAACTGGTTTTCCATTTGATTCTGTATGACTAACGGATTGAAGCCATTGATACAATCACCAGTACCATCTTTGTTAAAATCACCCATGTCGTTGCAGGCAACACCGTACTCAACTGAATCTCTGAAGTGATTGTGTTCCTCTACTAGACCAAGGTCTTCATGCGAATCAACCTCTGCGTATTCTACACAATGGAGTTTACCCTTTCGACAATCTTGTGTAGGGATCTCTTTGTCGTTAAACAAGTGTCTGTGTGCAACAACTTCAAACAATCTCATGGGTTCCGGTGAAGTGGAAGACACAAACTCTCTCAACAAAGAAAGAGGAATTAGTTCAAATGCCTCTCATTCTCCCAACAAAGAGCGGGACCTGGAATACACAACAGACCCAAATCATCCACCCATTGCTGTGCAAAAGAAGATTGCCACAAACTCAGACTCACTTGGTATGTTGGCAAGTGCCGCACTATGCAAGATCAGTGTTGAGACAAACAGGGAAGGCGTTGTTATATTGGATGGTGGACTCATTCCATACAAAAAGGGGGGTCTCAATGTTGCACATGCAACAAAATACTGGTCCTATTATGCTCATATCCTTCCAGGCATGAACCGTACTTGCTTTCCTGCTGTTACAGAGGAAAATATTCATGATTTCCTTCAAAGGTTAGGCTCAATCCACCAATATGTGGTCAGCATTGGGAAAGCTTCATTTGAAGCAGCAGTAGTTGCAGCGTTCAATGAAAGCGGACACACTAACAGAGGTCAGCCAATAACCTCAGCCAATAACCAGCACTGCTGATGTTGAAGACCTTATGCGGAATTGGAAGGTAAGTGTCTTAAGTTGTCTTCAGCTCAATTGGAGAAATATGCACAGTCTCAACACCAAGAACAGTGAATTTCTCAAAGAAACGCTTCCCATGGCAATTGTTGTTCATGGAGCAACTCATGATCCACCATACAGTGACGCTTTCAGTGATAAGGCCAATACAAAAAGAAGAGTGTCGAATCATGGCTTAGTCAAACTTACGAATTCTGTCTGTGTAGATCTAAAGAAGAAATTTCAATACTTGAGGGAAAATTATTTGGAATGTCTTTGAGAACCCATACAGGGGGAAAACAGCATGCGCATGTTGATCATTATGAGATTGAAGTTTTGTTTGATAATCAGGCAAAAGGACGATGCACGACATGCATCTTGGTGCAGAAGCAATTGTTAAAGGGAAAGCATTTTTCTGACATTACTCCACCAACTGAACAACATCTACGAGCACATATCAGTAGCAGGGACGAAGTTAAGCTTACAAGTGCTGTTTTGAGAGCAAAACGGGCAGGGATATCCCAGCAAGTACTGTCTTCATGCATGGATGATTACTATCGAGAGGTAAGCTGTTCATCAAGCATCACTCTTCCTCCTGATTTGGATGATGTACTTGATCTCATTGCTTCTATAGAAGGCAAGTCATTGTCAAAGCAACATCCTCCACAGACAGAGATCCCAAGGCAAGTCGAGGAATACTGGAGGATTCTGCATCAACAGCCTTGGCAGCTGGAACAGTCTTGGCAGAGGCAACACCAGCACCCTCCAAAGATAGAGCTGCAAAAGCAGGTCCAGTGTATACAGTAGATGAAGCCACATCAATGGAATGTGCAGCAGCAATAGTCTGAATGGAGGGCTCCGCAGCACCATGAAATGGAGAGGGATGGTGCACACTGAGCAAGAGAAGTGGATGGATCCCCATCAACAGATGAAGCAGTCTCCACAGATAGTACTGATGCAGCGGATGGACCAGAAGCAGCAGACACAGCAACCACTTCAGATTGATCCTATGAATAATGTCAGAAAATCAGCAGAGATGGAGGTGAAACTGGCACAGAGCCAAAACAGCAGATGGGACAGGGAACCAATGCACTTGAATTCTTCGAATCCTACTCCCACAGAATGTTGTCTGGTCTGCAGAAGACCACTGTTATGTATTGTGAAGATGGTGAATTGAAGTTAAGTCTCGACAATGAGAAGGAATCAATGAATATGCAGGAACAGCCAATTACAGATGACGATGGGACAGGGGACCAATGCACTTGAATTCTTTGAATCCTACTCGCACAGACTGTCATCTGGTCTGCAGAAGACCACAGTTATGTATTTTGAAGATGGTGAATCGAAGTCAAGTCTTGTCCATGAAGAGGAATTGATGAATATGCAGCAGCAGTATCCAGTTCAGACAATTCTTGATTCCAAGTTTGAATCAAATGATCAGCAAAAGTACTTGATCAGATGGATGGGAGATTATAAAGATAGTTGGCAACCTAAAGGCAACATTACATCTGATATCATAGCAGATTTCAACAAGAGAAAGATTCAAGAGAGAGAGAGCAAACAAGGATTTGTGGCTAAGGTATCAGTGTACTCCATTCCATGCATACTTTTGCTATTTGCATTTTCCCTTCATGTGTCACCCACATTGGATTCATTTCTTTTTTGTGAATTAGGATGCCATAGAGAAGGTTGTCCAGACCATCCTGTTTTCTAATATGTAAACAGGGAAGTCCAGGCTGTACAAGGTTCGGTGGGTGATGGAGTACCCTGATGAATGGTTATCTTATGACAAGATTCCAAAAGGCTTGAGAGTTGATTTAGAGACAAGGAATGTCAATTAAAGAAAAGGCAAAAGGAACAAAACTCTTTGTCTGCCAAGGCATCTGCTAGAATGAAAGTAGAGGTTGAGCAAAATGAGGTAGAAGTATTTATTTTCATCTAGCATGAATTTAGTTGTTCAACTAACATTGGTTATCTTCTTTTATTTTGTGAATTTAGGGTGCAACACGCAAACAGGTGTCACAAACGCCTACTGAAAAATCTGGAGAAAGAGATTTGGTGGTAAGTGAATTATAATCTGCCTTTGTTTCTTTGATTACTTTTCACCTCATGCTTACAATTGATTTCATTCTTCTTCCCACATTTTCGCACCGTGAGTACAGACGACTGCCTAATTGTTTCCTTAACAGCCTCACATTTGATATAAAACATCCTCTCCTTTTTAGCTTCATTGCCAGGGTCTCAAAAGTGGTCTCGTGAGTATCTGGTGTACTAGTGGTGTATATTCAACTCTTTCATCAAAGTTGTGCTCAACATACGTCCCCTTTTCAGTGTTACCCATGTCGAATGTCTTGCGGTGGGTTCTCAAGCTGCAGGAAGTCCATGTGCAGTAGCTGCATGGAAAATATGATGGTCAGTCCAGATGCTGATGTTGCTGACAGACATGGGAACAAGTTAAAGAGAAGTCAACGTCAAATAATCGATTTTATGACGAAGCCAAAAACCAAATGTGCATTAGATCAGAGCAAGTGTCATCATGATACCAAAGAGGGCTTTCAGGCAGAAAGTGATTTCACATATCTGAAGAAGTCTTTTCGAGATGGCAAATGAGGAAGACTGGGAAGGCTGGTTCTCTTCTTGACAAGAATTGCATGAAGTGCAACAAACCTCTGCTTCCTATCCATCAGGGCGGCTATGGTAACTGATGATAGCCATGAAAGCGTCTGCTTCCTTTCTCGCGGAAGTTTTGCAATGGTGACTTATGATTGACTTTGACATTTGGAACATATTTGATGACACTACAGGTTCAGTGGCCCATTGCCATGATGCATGGTCACCCTTTGGTTGATGTGGACGATGACATGCTGTAGTAGCGGAATAACAGTAGGTTTGAGTGGATCATCACAGTGGACTTGATGAGCAAGCTGTTGGGGCTAAAATTTTGCCACATGTGGCATTTTGGCGGGCTCCGGGTGGTGGGCGATGTGAGGGGCTACTGTATGCAGGTAGGTGCAGCATAATTAGTAAGGCTAAGCTAGCTTCCACCTGTAACCTACCTACCTCTGGTAACCCACCGGTACACTCTTGGATCCCTCCCATACGTAGGAATCTCTATTTGGGCAAATCAAGTAACTCTTGTGCAAACTCCAGTAACCCTCCCGTACACTCCCGTAAACCTCCCGTACACTCCAGTAACCTTCCCGTACACTTCCGGTTACCCTCCTGTACACTTCCATTATGCCACCGGTCAACATTTTTTTAGCTACTAAGTAATGCAGTTATAGCCACTACTTTGATTGATATCGATTCTAAGTACGGAGAAGACTGTTTTCCTGTAAAAAGTACCAATGCCTATCTTAGGTGGAAATAAATCAGAAAGCTCCTTAAGGTTTCGAAGTACTGGTAACCCACTGGTAGACCCCAGTAACCCTCCTGTACACAAGTGTACTGATTGGTTACAGAAGTGTACGGGTTCCGGTACCATTCTGAGCTCCGTAACCTCCCCTGTACACTCAAATGTACCGGGAGGTTACCGTGTTTTTAGCTTGCAGTGCTGTATGCTTCCTATCAGCAACTGATTCACTTCCACATCACTTGATCCTTACTGTACTGATGACCACAAATAGTCAGACACCTATCAGAAATATAGATCAGCAATATGAAATAAAGATAAATTTGGTCATTTGGAGTGATCACAGATTTCTTAGTGGAAGGAGGAGAAGGAGAAATGCAGCTAAGTTTCCAATACAAGTAAGATTTTTTGAAAAGAAGCTTGATAAAAAATAATAACAGCCAAAAAACTAATGCCAAAATCCATTTTCTGAAGCAGAGGCAGAGAAATCACGTTGAATACACGATCGTAGTGGAATTCAAAATCTGAACGGAAAACGTCGAAAACGTTGCAACATTGATTACACATCAAAAGCCCCGCCAAAAGTAGTCTGCCACAAAACACCGCGCGGGCGCCAATAAATGGGAGAATGATTTTTCTTCCGGGAACTGCATTTTGAATTGAGTTCTACATAGGGATTAGTACATAATGTGGCATTCTTTCGTGTGTGGAGCATAGAGATCTTATCGGTAGAAAGTTAGGATGGGGTTAGCACAATGAAGTGAAGGCACGGGACCCACTGCGAGGCCTCCAAAAAGTGAGATATGCTTCTGCTTTAATTCAGTTTAGGAAAGACAAAAGAGGGCTCGGCGCGATAACCTTTGATGAAAAGGGTGTGATTAATTTATCCCGATTGATTCGCCATCACATACGGGAAAGAGAAAGTTAACTGCCCGTTTGAGTCCGCGTTAAAAGATAAAAAGCGAGCGTCGCAGAAGCTGGCCCCGAGAGAAAGAGAGAGCTCGCGGAGGTCCTTTTCACCAGAGAAGCGCTCTCGTACTGGTCCCTTTGAACGCGTCGAGGGGTGATCTGCAGCAGAACGCATCAGTCGTAGAAAGCCATACTAAACAATAAGCCAGCAAAATGAAGCTATCGGCAATATTAGCGGCGTCGGCCATGACGACGGCGCACGCAGCACGACAAGTAAGTTCGGTATGAGGATGTTATGAGTTTCCCCTCCCTTGCACCGAGGAGAAGGAACATCCAATTCGCGAAACCAATGGTTGAAAACCGCGGGTGTGGGCGAACCACTAGATTTTTCCCGCCGCCTCGATACCACTGCTGTAGCAGGCAACTTCCGCGTAGTCCCGTCGTCTTGCTCAGACTGACAAGATTTGTCACGTATATCTTTCGTACTGTGTTGAAAACTTATCTGTTCGTGTTGTCGATTTTACAATTTTTAATAAAACCTTGCTTCTGATGCTCATGTTTTTGTACCCATGTTTTACTAAGGCGCGTTACCTCAGCGGTAAGTCCAGCACTGGATCTCGCAAGTGGAATCATCACCATGATTCGCCTCCGAATTGGAGTGGATGGGGCAGTCCGCCAGAATGGGGACCCAGTTTTCACGTCATGCAAGAACACGAAGGTTCAAGCAAAAGTGGCAAAGGATCAGACAGCTCTGGCAAAAGTAGCAAAGGATCCAAGAGTTCAAAGGGGTCCAAAGGAGGAGATGGTGGTAGCGTTTTTAAGTATGTTTGGGTTCCGTGGCCGAAAGAGTATAAATGGAGTGGTGACGCTCACGTTCTTGCCCCATTCTGGGGTAGCGATGACGATGGCAAGTGGGGTGATCATCAGGGCTATGAGCCTTCGGGTAAATCTAGCAAGGCATCTAGCAGCAAGTCTGGGAAGGGATCAAGCAAGTCTAGCAAGGGTTCAAGTGGAAAGTCCAGTAAGGGTTCCTCGGAGTTTGCTCCATACTGGGTTGGATATGACTGGGGTCATCCGTGGGGTCCGGGAGACCCTGTCTTGGTTCATGAGGGCTCTGGAAAATCCGGCAAAGGATCAGGGAAGTCTGGAAAGAGTTCCGGAGAATCTGGCAAAGGCTCAAAATCATCAAAAGCAGGTGACAATGAAAACTTCATAATCTACTACGAACATGGTAACCCTGCGGAGGAGGAATATTACGATGATAAAAACCATGGATGGGGTGGAGGTATTCAAGAAGAATACAGCCATGCGCCGGATTCTCACTCACCCGGTATCTGTGCCCCCAACTACCGAAATGGGGGGCTCGACTGCGCTGATGAATACTTCGAATATTATGCGAACCTGGCAGAAAAAGCGAATGTGGCAATGGATATTCATGTTATGATAAGGAACTGTGTTCTGACGATCACACGCCCATAGGTGTTTGCGATGCTAGTGGCGAAGGCTTGGATTGTTCGGTCAGCACCTACTGCACTGACCCTTACGGGAACGGAGAATGCGGAGCAAATCGCAAATGCTTTCCTGCAAGTCTCTGTGGACTTGGTGATCACGGAGATGATTACTACGATGGATTCTGTGGAGGATTGCACGGAGGGGAATTGGATTGTGACAAGGTAACCACCAAATGTACCAGCGTCGGCTCCAAATCTGAATGTGCAAATGGTGCAGAATGTTTCTCATCTCATAAGTGTTATGGGGATCAGGATGGTGACGACTACAATGGCGACGACGCAGGCAATACGTATTTGCCGCCTGCAAATTTGGATGACGACGACCAAGGTGATCATGACGATCACGGTCACTACTATCCCAATGATATTTGTTTCTACAAAGGTAACACCTCCCCATGTACTGATGGCCCAACAGGAGAACCCATCAACGTAGAGTTCTCTTACACCGCAGAGACCAGTGGGGTAGATGCTGAGACAATAGTGTCTCCTTTGGAATATGAGATATTGAGTTCAGTTTCGGATTACATCGCAGCAACTGCTGAATCTTATGGGGTAACTCGAATTTCATCTTCTCCTGACGATTACATCAAAGGTGAGCAAACTTAGTCATTCCAAATGCACATTTTTTAATCTTCTATCATCGTCCAATCTAAGCGGCTGGAACTTTTCGGTTTTCTTCAAGGCGGCGAGATTTGCACTCCGAAGCACTATGGCGATGAATGCTCCATCATCAAGGGTGAGATGACTGTCTACGCGGGCAGTCATGAAATGGGTTCCTGCGACTATTCGAACATCATCCAGGCAAGCATGCATGGCTCAGATTTTTCACAGGTTCATGGTGTCAAAGATGTGAAGTACTTGAATTCCGGCTCATCTTGTGGAGATGCTTCCAAAATTGTTGCTGGAGAATCGGCAGTGCAAGATGATGATAGCCTTTCCGCAGGAGCAATGATTGGTTTTGCCATGCTGGCAGCTTTTGTGGCTGCAGCTGCCTTGTTGCTTGCACGCAAATTTAGACGCAAGTCTGATGCGAACAACAGAGACATGGATCTCATATCTGTAGACACTGATTTTGAAGGCAACAAGTTTGGTCTGGAAGAGGACCCTTTGCGAGCACAGTTGATGTGCACAGGTGTACTTCAATGTACTGTAATTGTAACAAGGGTGGCAAGGGCACCACTTTTATTCCAGCCCCAAAGAAGACCAACATGGATAAAGTCATCAAGAAGCATGGACTAAACACATCTCCTACTGGAGTTGACGAGGCACAGAGATTCTTCGTGGGAGATCCTGAACCCCTGACAACCGTGTCAATGGACACGGATGATACTCCCCCCTCTGAGAATTCATCGGGGCGACAGGGCAACATAATTCGAGTCGCCCCAAATGCAGAAAGATCTCTCACTCCTGTTCATGAGATAGCCCATGATAGTGAGATTGATACAGAATTCGAGTCAGATGGAGAAGAGGATTTGGATTCAATTCCTCCACCTCCACCGTTACCATCGGGTAGGCAGCCAAAGAACAACTCGCTTGAAAACGATGAAATGTCTATCTAGGTGGTATCACTTTCGTATTTATATTTCTCATTTTCCTGTATGATTAAGTGTTAATTGGAGCTGTCGTTTGTCAGTTGTGGAGCCACTAAGGGCTACTGTATGGCGCGACTTTCTGGTTGAGATAGAGTAGTACTCATAAATATTATTTTTGGTATGCATCTCCATATTAAAATGAGTATCGTATGGTACTGTGAAGAGAATTAGAACTACTGCTCTCTTGACTTAAGATTATGGTATGGTACCATTACAAAATCATC
>JABMIG010000560.1:0-35285 GCA_013187285.1 Cyclotella cryptica
ATTTAACCCTCCAACGGCAACTTGTGCAGAATTCGGCACAAGTTAATTAACTTGTGCAGAAAATGACCTCGTTTTGCCGTGTTCTGGTTAGTTTCACACTATTCTGATGCGTCAGCTGAATTCCTCACAAAAAAATGGCCCTAGAGATGACCATAACAACTACGATTACTTTATCATTCATTTAGCGCAGCTATCTCGTAATCTAGCACAGCCCTCACGTCTTCAATCAAGACTGTATTTACCATCAGACAGCCATCGGATGAGGACCTATAATCTTTCTCGATTCCTCGGCTTGTTCAGGACGTTTGTACTGCCTAACAGTCCCTCCGTTTCCCAAGCGTGTTTTGCAGTCTCGGGATAGTGTGCCTGTTCGTGCTAACAAACATCCCATCCCCTTCAAATCACACTGCTGGAATCCCGTTACTGAAAAAAATATGTGGCGTCATAGCGCTTTAACGCCTTAAAGGCTTAACTTGTGCAGGATTCTGCACAAGTTGTAAATATAACTTGTGCAGAATCCTGCACAAGTTAACACACTTTAAGTGTAAACTCCGTTTGAGGGTTAAAATACGCTACCATAAAATATTTTTGTATTTCTTACGTTAGCTGTTCGCGTGCATGCTAAACGTAAGCTGCTTTAAAAAAAGTTTCAATGTTTTTACGACATTGTAACTAAACCACATACGAGAAGTGGTACTATACCTACGCAGTACAGTCTCACTGGTGGGCGAACCACTCCATATGGTAGGTACCATACCATAACATATAATATATTGTTATTTATATATATATACATGTATATTTATTATATCTATCTTACCTAACCCACTAGTATTCAGGTTGGTGTGGTCAATAGGTATGATATCCATAACAAATAGCTAAGAAACAGCTAACATCACGACCATCACCACCACAACATCATCACCTTCACTTTGCCAATAGAACCACTCTATATGATCATGAGGGTACTATCAACAGCACTAAAAACACTCATCCTGGCATCTTCTGTTGTTGTAACAGTTGCCCAAGACAATGTGGCTGGCCCTCGGGTGCGTGGGTGGGTGGTGTTGCTGCCGCCGCTGCGGGGGTGCGGCGGCTGCTTTTTTTGCTGATGAAGGAGTTTTTTCAGAGGGTGGTGTAGAGGGGTTTTTGTGAGAGGGGGCCAGGCGTACCTCTGAGAGGTTGTTTTTTTTTCGTCTTCTTCTAGGGGACACCCTGCGGGTTGTGTTGCTGATGATCGTGGTGATGTCCTTATTTATCACAAAAATGACAAAAAAAAAGAGACAACTGGGAAGAAAAGCCGCGAGTCCAACAGTACATGCAAAATGCTCTGAAGGCAGTGCATCCATCCACCAGTCAACAAACTCACAATTCACCCATTAAAATTGATGGAGAGGGTGCCATTACATATGAGATAGTCAAGAGACTTAATGTGAACCAAAACGAACACCGTTAAAGTTGACCGATAACGTTGCACAGAAATATTTGAATGAGAATTGATAATGGCGATGCAATCACTGATGACATGGTGGATGAGGGTACA
This sequence comes from Cyclotella cryptica, assembly GCA_013187285.1. Taxonomy (NCBI): domain Eukaryota; phylum Bacillariophyta; class Thalassiosirophyceae; order Thalassiosirales; family Thalassiosiraceae; genus Cyclotella; species Cyclotella cryptica. The sequence continues at coordinate 1,544 of JABMIG010000560.1, forward strand.
GGCAAAGTCACGTTGTTTCTCTATCATTCATACTCTACCTTCTCAGCAATTCGTAGTTCAATCTCTTACCTCTACAAATTGGCTGGGGTTGAGAGGCCAAAGCCGTACATCACAAAAATGAACAAGTTCATGGGAGGGATGAAACGTATCACCCAAGCAGCTAAGCAACATCTTGGTTTGAAATTAACTGAAGGGAAATTGCCAATGCCTTTGAAGGTATACAACAACATTACAAAGAAGCTTTTCTTCAGTGGAGAGAAGGAGGATGTTTTCTGTCACCTCTTTTTTGTTTTGGATTGGTGCTTAATGAAATGAGCAGAGAATTGTGTAGGGGCGAAAAATTAATCACATCTCTTTCAGAGATGATGCACTAGTTTTTGAGTTTGCCAAGACAAAAGGAAATAAGACTGGTGATGAGTTTGGTCCATGGCATGTGTATGCCAATCCAAAAGCTCCATGGATCTGCCCAGTGCTTGCATTTGCAAGGTGTTTATTTTGTTATACTGATGTTCTTCGTGGTGATGCACCATTATTTCAAGGCAATGCCCAGTACAGCAGATACCCGGCAGGGATGTATGTGTCGAGAGGGGAGTGAGGCAGTCAAAAGGGGTCGTGCCTTCATTGTTCCTTATTCCTTCGTTGGCATTGAGGGAATTCAAGTGTTGTGTGAAAATAGCACAGTGTTTTACTAACCACTAAAATTACTGTGATAGGGCTTACACAGTTTTAGAGGAACTTAATTTCTCATTCATGTTCTCAACAAATAATCATACCACTACCCACCCTATAAAGTCATCAACATCCACCAACTGTGACACAGGTGGTGAGACAGCTTTCACCTTGTTCACTACTTAGCAGTGGTGCTTTCCTTGGCAGCACCATTTTTAGTCACATGGTGTGGTCAGTTGTGTTGGTGTGACTGAATTGGTGCGTCAGCGAAAGAATCTGTTATTTTCACATCATGTGGCTATTTTCACATTTTGAATATAACGTAATCTGTAGAAAATAACGTTGCCGTGAGAATGTTACGTAATAATTTATGTTATTTTCTCACGACTAGGTTATTTTCACAACACCATAGTACATAAGATGGTAAAATATTGTTATTTTCTCACAACTAGGTTATTTTCTCATGACTACGTTATTTTCACATTGTGAAAATCACTGGAGTTAATGAAAATAATCGAGCTTGTGAAAATAACAGCCTAGATGACGTTATTTTCACAAGCTAGCGTTATTTTCACAAGAAAGAGTCATTCACGAAGGTAACACGTGTTTCCAAAAAGACTCCCTCGCTCGCTCATGATCTCAGTCGCACCTTCTCATCGTTTCAAAAACTTATCCATTTTGGTCATGACCTCACACAGCATGGGATCATAATAAGACATGTGCTTGTGCCTCCCTGATTCAACTTTCAATTGAACATGGAGATCCACTATTTCCGGTGAATTGTAACCCTATGTTGTATTTTTCAATGTGATTTTTGGACTCTAATTGTGACTCAAACGGTAATATGTGGAAATTATGTTAGGAATAACAATTTTCCCTCAACCCCGTTCACGTGTTTGTTATTTGTTCGTTCGCTTTTTTTGTTCCCTACATACCGTGATGTATGAGTAGGCTCGTAGGCATTTCTACTAGATTTTTCTGTGCTTTGTACAGTCAAAGTTAGTACATTCTACGTAATGTCAAAATGACATTGAAACTTGCTCCACTAGTAGGTTCCTTGAGACAAGTATGGTATTGTACAATACAATAGTATTGTACCATACGCTCACAGCGCGACGGCGGAGCCCTCCCTCAGTGAATACGGTGAATTCGACAGAAGTGCAACAAACATGGCGTCTCAGCTCGCAACAAAAGGCCCATTGGCATCTGCCCTATCGCAATGGCTTTTATTGGCTTTGGAGTCGTAATCTTCACTGGCGACAACGGCGTCAGCAAGGCGGCCCAGGAGATCGCCAATACCCTTTTTCGCCTCGTTTCTGGTAATGGCGGAGCGCTTCTTCGAGACGCCTCCCTCTCGTCTCACAATTTAATGCCTCAACAGCCCATTGTTATTCACAATGTGTCTCCTTCGATGTCGTCGGATATTTCCCGTAATTCGGGGCGTCCTGGATTGGGAATGCTCATACAACTGTCGATGGGGGCTGGTGCATGTTGGGCATCGTACGTTTTGCTTTCGCAGTTACTCCCGGAATCGATCAAGGAGCTTCTCCCAGTGACTCGTCAATTTTTTGATCAAGCAGTGACCTCACTTGGACAGGGAATCATTCGCGTGCGCGACGTAAGTGTTTGTCCTTGAGATTAATCATGTTTACAAATCCACTCTTCCCCGATGTTGAGATTAATCATGTTTAATAGTCCACTCTTCCCCGATGTTCTAAGCTCTTTGTTCTGTCGAAAATCCCCCCTCGCTTAATCACAGGTCCTCAGTGAACAAATAGCTGTCCTCGTGCTGAAGCAAGACGAATTGTCCGCAAAACAAGACAGCACCCATGACGCAGTGAACGACCTAAAGAAGGACATTGGTGACGTCCGGATCAATATTGATGACATTGCGATCGCCATCTCCAGGTGCGAAAGCTCCTCACTGATGCCTCGGGGCGTCAAACCTACATGAGCCGGGGCATTAGACTTCTCGTTCAGTGTGTCGGGGATCTTCTCCGAAATTCCAATCCTACTGTGGCTGATGAACTCGATCAATTCAGCAGGCTCAGCGAGGAAATGGATTGCGATTTTCACTACAGAGACAATATCAGTGGATCTTCTAATGGGACGACTCTCAAACGCTCGAAGTTGGAGTATCCATCCTCTCCTAAAATCTCGGAGATTGGGTCTGTGTCTGAAATTGCCATGGATGATGTGCGTCACATTTCCCTGCCTGGGTCATCCCATTCTCTCACTCCTCCACCAAACAGTAGTGGAGGAGTTATTTCTCCTTCTCCTTTTGGGAAGTCTCCCAGTCCCTTTGTTGGGAAATCTACCCTTATGTCAATGAGATCTATGTCTATGGCACGTCAGGGATCTTGTCCTGAGAACGAAGTTCCCGCATCAGAAAAAGACTCGTTTGTACCGTTGGATGAGGTAGATCAATTGTTGGCGTCGATTAGAACTGGAGCGATTTAGCTTTGATTACATGTGGTCAAATTTTTGTTCGTGTTAGACTCTGTTGGAAAGGTGGGGCGGAATTTGTGGAAATACGATGTAGGGATAGTAAAATAAGACATCATAGGGGTTTTTAGTTCACTTGCGCGAACCAACTGTAATGGGAATGAATAGGAAAGAATATTCGATCAAGACGCATCTTACAACCATAAGATCAGTTGCTTTGAGGTCTCCCCGTTGTGCCCGTTGTTGTAAAGTAGACTAGTTTAGAGTAGAATAAATATATATGAAAGAGAATTTGCAGGATTGGTAAAGTTCTTCTCCATACCCCTCCTCCTAATTGCGACTGGTTCCCACTAAACTCATGTCATAACACACCTAGACAAATCATTTTTGCACGTCATCAACACTTACGGAGCAAGAATTATCAACAAAGTCACGGTCCTTTTGGGATTGTGCAGTTAAAGATGAAAATATCGTCAACCAGAAAAATGACACTACTGCAATGAATGCGATGCGCAAATGCTGCGGCACTACTCCGAATGTAAGACATTGTACAGGTCCCCAAATGCTGTGAAAACGAAAACATCGTCCAAGAATTACTTGTGAGTATGCACTTCAAGTGTTCTGGAGAGTCTTGATTATCGCACGGATGCTCACCTCCAGTACTTAAACAGCAAACCATTTTTGGTCACATCCGAATGGTAAAGCGAGATTGCTTCCCTAAAGAATACTGAAATATAAGGCTTTTGACAAGGTACGCAACAGGTAAGCACAGTAGCGGCGAAACGATGAAACTATCGAACACCACTTTCGACGCAACCGTGAATGTGTCAGATCCTTGGCCGAATAAAAATGGAAAGAATTCGTTAAAGATAATTTCCTGCGCCATGCCTTGATACAGCCCGCCGTACAGAAAGAATGCAAGGTTTCGTTTCTTGTGAAAAGGTGCAACAACATCGTCATTTCCCCTGTCTTTGGCCGCTTGAGTTTTTTGGGCGACGAGATCAGCTAATTGAGAAATTAAAGCAGTTGGGGGAATAACGACGGGTAATTGAGGATGAAAAATTCATGACAGAGAGATTGTGGTTGTCCTGTGGTTGTCTATACCCAATAGTACCAATCGCAACAATCGTATGATAATATGGCAACACATGAACATGAAATCTGTACCTGCAGATGCTTTTAGAGCGCATGTTAGAAATGCAGATGTTAGGGGCATTGTTTGGTAGAAGGCGTCAATTGTAGCAATCAAAGATGATTTCAGGATAATGTTTGAGGGATTGAAAGACCCGCCACGAGGAACACTAGTGACAATCTTGGCGCTTCCGTGATAGGTTGTGACATGGTGGATTCTCGGTCGGCTGAATGCCGTGGTATGGCTAAAAACCGAAAAGAGCAACAAAGATGCCTTCATTACTTTTATCTTCATCTGTTTTCCGGTTTTCAATCTTAGGCCCATCCTTGCTAGATAATTGGAGAAGATTGGAGAGACACACACAACATGTGAGAGAAGTACGATATTGTACAATACTTCTATTCAGAAGATAGTCAGAGCAAACCAATAACAGAGAAACACTTTTAGACGCGCAGCCAATTGGGTGTGAGTGTTGAGGGGACTCGTCGAGGGAACTGTGTCTTTTCAGACCTCGTTATTTTTTGTCTGAGATCGTCTGTGCATGGTCCGTTAGAAATCTCTTGTGGCTGGGAAGACCGCGACGTGATGAACAGCGTTTGTCATAAATACTCCAGTACTTTGTGTTCAGGAGGTTGCGGGAACCGTTTTTATTCATGCCAAATTAGGAAGAGTGTGCTTTCTCGCCTAACAAGTTGTAATAATAAGACAACAAATAATTCAATAGTAATCATAATGACAAGAAAAATAGTTTTCATTGATGTAATCCATTTTAACAATGATTTAATTGTTATTATTCTAACATCAAACTCAATGGTATCAAACTCAATGGTGCAATGTCCTACATCTCAGCCACAGGATACTATCATTGTCACTACCTTCACCCTCATCCTCGCCATCAACATCACTGAGATTGTCGTTTTCATCCACTAGCTCCTCTTCATCATCACTCACAACAAAATTGTCAGTATAGTTGACCTGGAACAGAGGCTCCCCTTTGCTGATAGCAACTTGCGTGATTATAGCAACGCAGAAAAGGCAACATATGAAAAGAAATGTCATGGCGGAATACTCCTTTGAGAATCCACCACTGCTTCAGTCTCTTATTGACAGTCTCGTGCCGCTGACGTAAAATTGACATCATCTGCTTCCTTTCATTGGGAACAGTGATACACATGGGGCAGCTGACCTTTTCTGGTGCCTCCCCAATGCACCCATCAAATGCCTCGACCCGCTCAAAGTCTTCGAGGTATGACATGAGAGCAGACCAGAAAATCTCTAGGTCACCATACTTCCTTGCTGAAAATGCCCAATAAATTCAGCAGATATCACCTGTCTGGATGTTGAGAGCAACTTCATAGTGAAGTGATGACTTCATGGCAAACTTGTGGGAGGAAAATTCAGGACCTCTCTTGGGGATCTGACAATGGATGCCATCAACAGACATGAGGCAGTCATTGTATTGATCACCACGGTACCTCATTTCAAGGGAGATCTAGAGAAAAGTTAGAAAAGATTAGAAAAGTGGAAAATGAACAAAAATCAGCTCACCACAACAGGCTCGAGAGAAGACAAAGCTTCTACTAAGGGCTTTACGAACTTCCTGTATGACTTCAGGTCGACTGCTCCCTTTGACACCCCAGCTGCTGCACTCACGACTCCTTCAGTCGTGTATTGTTTCAAAAAACAGCGACCAAAGCAGATGACAGATTTGGCCAGAGTCAGACATGAGGCTTTGCTCAATCAGCAAAGTCCAGAGCTGGACCGCAATGGCAGCCCTGCAGCCAAAAAACTCAGGAAACACAGTTGATCATCGGACTTTTCCAATGAATAGGAGCGGCCGGACCGATGTTGGACATCCCGTCCTGCCTTGTAGAAGTCATCCACAAGTGGTGAGGTGGCATGGGCTCTCTTTAAAGCCATTGTGGTGGCGGCAGAGAAATATGTCAGCAGGCAGTATTTGGCGTAGAGCTAAGGTTCAATGGTGCGTGCGATATTTCAAATGGTACAATACCAGAATAAGTTCCGCTGCCTAAGCAAAACCACCTGCTGTTCTGTTTTGGTTCAATCACGCTTGAAGTAGTTCGATGTAGGTAGATCTATTGCCACGACGTCATTAAAGTCTAACTTGAAGTGAATATCGTGATCATGGCTGTAACTTTTTCGTGACATTGTGATCTGTTCTGTGACATGTCGCAACATGCCATTTTTCAAACTCCGTGCCATTTCTTAAAGAAACGGCATACTTTTACTACATCAGCAGCAAGTGATCCTTGATGATGATTTAGGGTATGTATGTCATTTTTTGAAAAGTGGCAGAGAGTGCGTAAATCAGCATGGTTCTGTGGGTTTGCTATAATTTTTTACAACTTCCTCTGTGCCATAGCTTTGACGCTGTCTAATGGCATCATCAGTCAATTGATGCCATTTTACACTCTCTTGGCACTTTTATCAAGATCAGCATTAAATGCCAATTTTGGCATGTTTAAAAGTCTGCCTATCAAAATTCAGAAATCCACCATTTAAAAAGGGAAGCTCTTAATATTTTTATTGGCCGCTCAATTTGAAACCAACAGTATCTTTGTGCGTCATCGACATTTTTTTCTGCAGTCATCTCGCTCCATCGTTTCGCTTGGCATGCGCTGGGCATACAAATCACACCACTAAGAATATAAATCAACATGTCAACCCAGCCAAACCACCGCTGGCATTGATGAGACGACACAAAACTAAAGGAGGTAATTAACCAAGGCAAAGTCATCGAACAAGACCAAAGCCTCAAAGTTCTTAAGGCCATCCACTCTGAGTGGAAACATAAACCCTTCTCATGAAGAAGCTCCAGAACATTGTGAACGAGCAACTCCTCAACTTCGCACAAGGTGAGTCCATGTTGAAACTTGTTTGAGCATTTAATCATGTAAACGTTAACTCACTAATATCACGTTTGGTACATCAGCCCATGAAGCAGCTGAACAGGATGTTAGTGACGCAGACGACTATGACTACAAATCTGAAGTCACTTCGACAAACACCTTGAAGAGGGCAAGGAAGAAGGCAAGATAGAGGACATCCATGAAGAATCCGAGACCAAAAAAATGCCTCCCACGAAAGCCGCTACCGAGAAGCCATCAACTGCGAGCAAGCCTGCCACGGCAGCCAGGAAGAGTGGTACTCCCAAGAAGACATCTTTGTTGATTTGGACAAAGACAAGGATGAGGTCACTGAGATGTGTGGAGGTTTGTTGATCAAGGGGAAAAACTTCTGCCTTGAGATCAAGGACCCCTGGGAGCGATCTTGGCAGCTCAAGACCCTTACAGATCTTCAGTACTGCGAGGACAGGGTTGACATCTTCTTGCAGGCACCCATCCTCCAAGAACAGGTCAAGTTCAACCTCTCACCATGTGGGAAGTTCCTTGAATACCAGCACTTCATCCCTCTGTGTTTTAGAAGTCACAAGCACTTCAAGAAACAGTTTAGGACAGACCAGGCTGTAGGCGCAATCTGGGACCCAAGCAATGCAGAAAATGCAGGTCTCTTTTCTATGGACCAAGAGATCCATGCCAGACACCCAGATATGGACACTGGCCTCAGCTTGTTGCCTACTCTGTTCCAGTTGATCGGCCTTCCCTTCAAGTGTAAGGGTGACCCTTGTCCCGTTAGGGTCTGGCACTTCCAGCACCCAGCCGTCATAAGGTACAGGGGAGTTCAGTATCCCGGTTTTACCTTCAAGGTGTCAGCAAAGTTCCTCGCTACAAAGGAAATTGTGTACAAAAAAGACGAAGCTGAGAAGCAACGAATGTCAAGTCAACAAAGTCACGGACCTATATGATTTAGGTCAGTTGAAGTTCATTTGTTGACCTTTATGATTGGGGTCACATTGAAGTTGATTGTTGTGAAAGGTTTCCACAAAACATTCAGTAACATGTGAGTTATGACATAGTAACAATAGTAGAACTATTTTTATTACTCTATATTTACTATATCTTGGTCTATTGATAAGAACTTGCTTTTTTAGGTGTATTGAGTAAAAATAATGTTTTCCCGCAGCTCCCCGTAACCGATTTTATAATTTTGGCTATGGTAGTCGGAAATTCGTGCGCGGCGCCTGGTTTCTGAGTACTGTCAAAAAAGATGGATTGCTTGAGATTCGACAAAATCATAATTCTTTCTATGTTTGTAAATATGAATATCACTCTTGTTGTCAACACGAGGTTTCTTAAAAAAGATTAAAAGTATGGTATGACCTCCGTCAGCCAATAAGTCGGTGAGGATCTTTACTTGTAAGTTTAATAGGCACAATTTTGCTGGCCTGTCAACACCGAAAGAATATAATCCATTAAGTAAACAAATAGTCATAGCACTATTTCCGAAAAAATCTGCTTTTCCTCAAGATGTCGGGCTATGATTTTCATTATTATTGTTTGTCTGTAGACAGCTGAAGACCATAGTGCTGATCCGCTTTGTAGAAGTGTCAACAGTGCTGCTGCATGGTTGCCAATGCCTCCCCCACCACCACCACCACCACCACCACCACCACCACCACCACTGACACGCACACTTCCTTTCTGGTTTTCCATCAAAGGCAAAAAGCAATCGTAACATAAACAAACAATTCAGCTGACATTTTAGAATGAGTAAGTGATTTTAACTTACTATAAGAAATATAATTATCACTTGCTCCCCCACATTCCTCTTCTGTCATCAATATGATGATGTGTTATATTAGCATTGGCTGTTCACGGATAGAAGATTCGACCAGCTTTTTCCTGTGTAGGTCCAGTGAAATGTACAACTATTTTACAGGTTCAAGTTGATTTGTTTAAAATGCCACAATAGGAAAAGCCGTCCATCATTTGACAATCTAGTTGGGTATGGCAAATGAAGTGTCGGCCTTCAACCTGACTGCTACATAAACTCAATATTGAGTTTGTGAGTTTGTTAAGAAAGAGTGCCATTCTTCTCACCCTTTTCTATATTTTTATCTTTAAAAACAGTCAGTTAATCAACTGCTTCTTTGATGTGACCATAGAATTGACTATCAGCCAATTGGTCTTTAGTTTTAGATACTATGTTTGAGAGCCATCAAACACGTATGTGCAGGCAATTTTTGCACTGTCGCATTGCTTGGTCTGGCAACAACCATTTCTCATGTGCACACTTGCAATAACCTTTGCTGACATTTTCTTGCGTTGTCTATGATTGAACCTTACCTCTGTATGGGTTTTACTGTGAATCGTGAGTGCAGGTGTCACTGCACTGACCAAAAAGGGTTGTCATCATTGGTAAGATGATTATGCATCTGTACTCCATTTGTTGCAAGTGATTGTCATTATCACATTCTTGCAGTTGCTCATGGTATGCAATATCATTGCTATACCGGCAATCAAGACTTTCATCAAAGGTCACGTCATTGATTTGATGTGACTTTGTCACGATCAAACTTAGAATGTCTGCACATCATCTTTGGGCAGAAGGCAAGGGTCAATTGTTAGTGCTGCACTCTTGCATGCACTTGAAATCTTGCAATGTGGGTGCTTGCAAACACACATGCCATAAGGAAGCTGTACTGTTAACAATGTCAGCTAATCAGCTGCATGCTAGTGGGCGTTATTTTTGTGACTGGCAGTCAAAAATGTACATTCCAATTATTAGGCAAATGTATGCAATTTTTATTTGTATGCACTGCTGTTTGTCATCAATCAAGCATGGTACAACAAGGAATTTTTTGGTTCCCAAATGTCACTAGTTTACAAAAAATTGTGCAGAACAGAAAAGTCAATGCTCCTATGCATTCTGTACATTTACAATGTCTATCGCAGAGGTGTTCTTTCTTGTTGACTTTTTTGTATCCAGAACAATGACATGCTGGCAATGTTGTTGCTTCTGCTACAACATGGTGGCATAAAAGCCAATGCTCTTTTGGTTGAGTATTTTGGGGTTTGCTGTGCTCTCTGTGGCTTGCAAAGGTGTTTGGGGATGTACTTGCAAGCAGCTGCTTTGAGGTGATTACAGTGGTAGTGCAAATAGCAGTTATTTTTTTCAAAGTGATCCACTTTGAGATAAAGAATAAAAGGAATGTGTATCATGTATCATCATTTCCTTTTTTATATTTGCATGCTATTCCTTTTGACTAGCAGCGAAAATGTGTACAATCTAAATCTTGGACAATATACATGATGTTTTACTTTATTTTATTTTTTACTCAATGTCTGAAAGCCATCAAACATTGTAAATAACAATCTAGTGCAAATATCATTTGCACAGAAAGGGACTCCTGAAGTGCAACAGTGTCAAGCCTGAGTTACCCTTGTGACCAGGTGTTTTGCACCTTAGGCAGCTTGCCAATTGTTCGGTCCTTAACAATTTCTAACCATGCAGGCTGAAATAGGCCACGAATCTGCCTTATTTAGTACCCCTAGGTGCTAAAAATTATAAGAATCTTTTACCTAAAATAAAAAGGTACAATACCAAGTGGCTAGGACTCCCCAGGAAAAAGGTCCCATTGCCCCTGATCCAAGAGTCATGGACTCCCCAACACAGAAGCCCATAGCCCTGATCCCAGAGGTCTGGACTCCCCAACACAGAAGTCCATAGCCCCAACCAAGGGAACACTCTTGAGAAAGGTATAAACATACCAACATTGTGTAGAACCTACACAATGTCCGTTTTCAATAAAATGGATGGAACAACAGTTCCACTGCCCTTCCATCCTCACAATTGTACAAAAATAAGCTCATACAAATAATTCTTCGACCCCTGTTGAAACTACGGTTAAAAATCCTGCTTAATATTTTTTGCGACGACCCGCTCAGGTCACTATTGTCAGATAGCAGTCATGCGACCTTCTCACACTGAAGCCATCAACATCTACCAACTCAAACATGAGGTACGAGCAATATGTTTTGTGCACAAAGGAGAATTTTAATTTTTGCAATCGGCAATGCATTTTTGCACCATTGACAATCTCTCCAAAATAATCTTCAGGATCAACAAATTTCTCCAGTTATGCGATCAGCTAGCTCTCTAAAAATTTTCTTTGCACTTGTCAAAATAAACAATCAATTCAAGCGATCGACTTCGGCAATCGGTAAGTCCTATAATTCGAGGTAATTCGTGATCGAGAATCCTCGCAAAATAGTTGGAACCATGACTTCAGAAGAAAAGTAATAAAGATAAATATTTTTTGAACTAACCTCCACAGGGCACCCAATACCTTTTTAAGGCCTTACTCTATAATACTCCCCTTGGAGAGGCAGTTCAGAGGATGTCGACTAATAAATCAAGCCCAGAAGGCCTCAAGCCGCATGAGAGTGAAAGGAGCTCAGAGAGGTCCAAGCCACCCTTCTCCTACATTCCCACTGCCATGGACACCCCCAAGGTGATCAATAAGATCAAGGTCTCCAACAAGGTGACCTTCTCTGTCACCGTCTTTGACGAGCGAAGTCCTGAACAGTTCCTCAACCATGTCCAGACCTCTCTGGTAATAATCTCCCAGAGAGGATTGGACACGGATTATAAGGAAGCCTGTAAGGCAGACCTCAAGGCATAGGAAAAACTGACTGCTGCCACTGAGGCCAACGTCAAGTATAAGATAACGGATAAAAATTCTCCCATCCTCCAGTCGTGGAAAATGGAACTGCTGCCAAAACATGCACTAGTGAGACCATAGAGTCCGATGGCCAAGCAATCTTCCTGTAGTACTCCACTCAACTTTCGGAGACTGCCCCCTGTTTGGGTACCTTCAACTGTACTTACTCCTTTACACCAAGAGGGCTAATATGCATGGGCAGGACAGATTTTACAATTACTCTAGATTTGAACCATGACATGATAACAGTTGTATTAGCAAGCTACAAGTACCATGGTATGTGGCTGGGAAATTGAACATTTTTCCTCACATTTATGTGAAGAGCAACCACTTTGATACCAGCTGAGGTAGTGCATGGGAGTGTTTTTTTTCATTCAAGAGGCATAAGATTCCTATAGAATAAAGTGAACAATGTAAAAACATTTTGGACCCATTACAGGTATTTTTGATATTTTTGTTTTATCACATTTATTGTCATTTTGCTTCAGTTCTGTAGTTTGATTAACTTTTCTTCTCTGTTGACATTATTATTCACTCATTAAACCATAAAGGTTATTGTATTACAGAAGTATGTAGCTTACCTTATGCATGTACTTACCCTTTCTACATGTTTCATTTTGGATGTTCCGCAGCTTCTATTCAAAGAAACAATGCAACCCAAAGAAATAATGGTAGTTGATTATGCCAAATCAATTGATAAGAGGAATTTTGATTGGAATTTCAAAAATAAGCCTGCAGTTTGCAAAGCTGAACTTGGTTCTGAAAGAAATAATGACGAGGCTGACTTTCAGTATGATTTTACAATTTCAACAGTTTGCTCCTTGGTGTTCATAAACAAAGATGTAGGTGAGGAAGACTGTAAAACACTGATGTTTCCAACTCATTTGCCAGTTCCCTAAGCCTAAGGATGACAAAAGAGCTGCATTTGCATTATGGGGGTCCAACTTTTTCATGTTTTTCATCAAAACTGTCATGAAATCTGGTTTATTGGTGCCACCGGATTATAGGTTACACTGAGCTAATTACATGTACATTTGTGATTTTTTGGTATTTCAACCCCTAATGTATCTAAAACCATCAATGGTAGTTTTCCCGGCTTAAAAGCGATAGGCCCAAGTGTATCACTCCCTTTGACTTGAGATAGTTGTTGAGAAACCTGCGATGCTGTCAGAAGACACCGCGCAACTCGTGCACATGGTGGACGGGTGGACAGCATGGAAGAGCAGAGGAGGCAAACGGGTGGGAGGGGTACATTATGGCTACCTCAATGTAAAGAGGGCAAGTTGTAAAGATACAACTAATTTTTCATTGTGTTAAAATGCTGACTTGAGGCTCTAAGTTCCACGAAAACGTATCTTTTGTACAATTTGTTAAGCATATAAACCAGGTTATGTATGTGTTATCTTTGGAAAAGATTTCCTGCATGAGAACATAAGTTACTCAAATTTTTAGTTCTGCTGTTTTTCTTCTGTCTGCTGAAACTCAGCAAAATCCTATTATGGTCAAATAAGTTGAAAAATATAAACCAATGAGCTGATGTCTTCTCAAAACTTAAGTTCCTTCATGACTTCCGCGATTCTAATTGTGTATGCAGCTTTTCACAATATGAAGCAGTGCTCTAACATCACTGCCGTAACGCAATATTGCTAGTGTAAGAGACGCCAAAATTTTCATGATCATGATGCTTTACTTGACAATAACTAGACTAGCATGGTCGACAGCACCGTTAAAAGGAACGAAAGCAACGTTGCAAATTCAAAGGTATAGTTTCAACCGCGGCCTGGGTTAAAGAGGCGTCCCCCTGCTCGACCTCGACCTCTAAATCTTTCGGATAATTTGTAAGGGGGGTCCTTGCTTTTACCAAAGTTTGAGTCTATCGCATCCATGGTGAGGGGTCGGTTCCGTATGACTTGGAGTTTGGAATCATCAAGGTATACATTCCCTCCAGAGGTGCGGAGTTCAGCACTTTCGGCCTCATATTGTAAAACTCTAGCCTTGAGCAAGTCACGTTCTTTGGCAGCTTCATCGTCTTGCTTTGTCGCTCGGCGTGCTAGAGTCGTCGAAGAAGGCACGAGAAACTCCTTCTCCTCCATCTTTCCTTTGTTTCCTTTCTTAAGTAGTTTGAATGATATCCCACTTTCTCCGACAAACGGATTATGCATTGGCTCTGTTTCAGTTTGTTTTATGTCTGCAATAGGCTTCTTTGGGATAAATTGAGGTGCTGCTGGCATCTGACTGGAAACCTTTCCTCCGGCACCAGTTCTGGCCGAGTTTTTCCCCTTCTCGAGGGCGTCCATCGTTAGTCTGGAATCACAAGAATAAAACAGATTATAGTCGCATAGTAAATAGTGGTATGAAAAAATGACATAACGACTCACTTTCGAAGTTCACTCTCAAATGCCTCGTCTTGTCGTTGTCTCAGGTAAGCAGCTTCCGCAGCAGCTTCGTCGATTTCATCTTCCCCGTTGAATGCTTCTTCGTCATCCACACTTTCTTCGTCGGAAACTTCATTATCACTTTCCTCGGAAACAACAGCATCTTCCGCAGAGGGGTATAGTCTTCGCCTTCAACATCGGAGTCACTATCACATCTGTCCAGAAATTCATCGTCCTCGTCTGTCATTTCGACGCTGCCGCTACCAACTGTGTCGTCTTCGAGAAGATCCCCCGTTGAAGCATCTTCTGCCCCTAGCAACCCAGCTTGAGCTAAGAGTCTAGTGCTTGTTCGCGCTTGGGATACGAATTCGGCCATGTCAGCAGCAATCACAAATTTATGCGCATCGATCCAAGAGTTGTACCTCACAAATGATGTAGTTGGAGCCTTAGGGGCGACTTGCTTCGACTGGGGCTTTCTTTTTGTTTCGGGATAGAGCTTTTTCAGTTGAGAATCTAAAACATCGAACAGATCAAGAACAGAGAACTCCACTTTGGGTAAAGAATAACGGCATTTGAGACGAATTCTTGTTTGATCATTTTATTAACGTTCGAAAAAAAGTGAAACACATACCGTCGCTTGGGAGCGAGTTCTTCACAAAAAGATACCTTTGCAAAGAGGCGAGGATAAATTCGATCTTCGTCTTGTTGCTCGTCGTTACAATTAGAGAACTGACGGTGTCAAGGATAGTTGTTACGAGCTTGATTCGAAAGGCTACAGTTGGTGGATCGCCATGACAAAAGACTCGAGGATCATGAGCTGAAAATCGCGAAACTGGGACTATTGTTTTTCCTTCCTCGGCGTTCTTTTCTTGTCCGTCCGCCAGCTCTTCGTCTTCGTGGATAGTCTGAGTCACTTTACCACGAGGAGCAAATGATTCTTGGCTTTCGGTCACCTGTCTCAGGGCATCGGGTATCTCGTGACCAAAATTTAACACGTGATGCATCATCTCGAATACTGCCGATGATGGAATGACTCCAGAGCAATAAAGCTCCCCAAATATCCTAGCACAAACTAGAGTGCGTTGATGATCTCGAAAATGTGGATGTTCGAGGAACCACTGGATTTCTTCCACTACACTATCAATAAGTCGAGCAGCTATTTCAGGTTTGTTTCGTTTGAGGTTGGCTGCTAGCAAAGCGACGGCTTTGGTAGACTTGTACCTCCCTTTGCGACAGGCTGGATGTGGTTGAGAAAGAAGACGAAATCATGGTCATCGTAAGATGCTTGATGTCCACTTGTCTTCGTCACCGAATCGACAAAAAATAGAATTCACCACAACCCATAACTACATTTCCGACGTGAGAGCACAGCAAGAATTGCAACTACTCACCTTTCATCATATATTTGCTGACAAGAGCACCACAGTCCACACCAGGGTCACTCCAAGGAAGGCTGCATATCATTTTTCGAAGAACGAAGAAGATTTGGTAAGTGGCTTCAAGGACTTGTCTTGTGAGTGGAAATAAAGTCGCGTAACTCACCGCTGGATCTGTTTTGATACGAACAAAACCGATTTATCATCAGCATCCAAACGGGACGTCATTAGATGCCGAAGATATCCTTCTAACGGAGAAATCTTTTTGGCAGGTTGCGTAGCTTTGCGTGGCGGGTTTACCATAAAGAAGGCACTGTTGATCATAGCCACGTGACGTTCGTCGAGATTCTAAGTTGGCATGACGACATTATTGATTCCAGACAAATTTTAGATTTGCGCCTCATTCGTCTCAATCTTTAAATTAGAACAGAAGACTTACTCGCGCTTTCTTGATTCTCATCATGGTATCCATCAACTCGGAGAGCTTCTTATGGGTGTGTTTGGTTCGATACAAGTACCGGCCGCAATTTTCAAGTAACGAGCAGGCGACATCTATGTTGTATCCAGTAAAGTCCTCTAGACATCGCTTGATTCCTCGAAGGACCACAATCGGCGGTGCAACACGGAATTTAGTGAGCTCGCTGAGATACCTTGCAGTACGCAACCTACTATCTAAGTTCTGATTCTTCTTGAATCTGGCCTGGCCGTGTAGCTGATGTTCTAAATCAGCTACTAGAGTGGAATCAGAGTAGACCCTGTCAAGGATCGCTGCAAATCGAGACCAGTAAGGTAATAGGTCCAATCGCGCATGAGGTACGAGGAAAAGTGTTTTGTACAGCCGCTTTCGTGAATTCTTGTTGCTCCCGTGGTTGACGCAAAATCGATCGGCTGACGAAAATGAAAGTGAAGGCATGACATTACGATTCAGCAAACAAAAGCGAAAATAAAATTCTATGGTTCCATAATTACCTAATTCATCAATCTTTTCTCTTCTACTGGCCTCGGGGAGTTCTTGTTCGAGCAGCACCATTAGCTTATAGTGAGGAGTGTCTTTGTTTCCTGCAATGGTATTGTATAATAACAGGATTTCAGTCCTCCTAAGGAATAGAAGCAGACTCACAATATAGAAGTGCATGCTTACCGCCGTCCTCTGACTCGCCTTCAACTTTATCTTCCATCGTCACATCCTCAGTATCACCCTCTTCGAATTCATCAAGGCCATCATCTTTCGTGTCAACATCCTCAACCTCCATAGCCCCAACCTCTGGTCCCTCTCCTCCGGACAGAGCACCGTACTGCCTCGCATTTCTTTCCTTTTGCTTCTCCAAATCCACCAGATTAACACCCAACAATGCTGGAGGCTTCGTCGCCAACAGATCTGGAACATCACAATAGAACGACCTCGTTTCTTCGTCATCAAATGGCCCGAGACGAGCATCACGCTCCTCCTCGGATGGGTCATTTTCGTTCTTTGTCCACAATTTAATACCCCGTCCATCCGTTGCTCCAGCATTGTCGTCTCCGTCCTCCTCTGATGAAGGAAGGACCGGAGGATCTACATCCAACACATCGGATAATGTCTCCACCGATTTCTTCAAATTCTCCAACAGAGTACGGGCATCCGACAAACCCTTCTCTCGAGCTTCTGATAAATTGCCTTGAAGGAGTCGGTCTTGCTCGCATCGCTTTTCAAGTTTGATGAGTCTCCGATGGGTAGCAACGAAGGAGTTGCACAGGGTACGGTATGCACCCATGCAGTGCGTATGGAGAGTAGAGGTGGTGGGTTGTGGGACTGCACGTGACTGGGGCGTGATGATGTCATATGAGTCTATGACAGCTTGTGCTTCTGTCATGAGACCATCGGTCAACGTAGGGACAAAGGGAGTTTCAAAATCAGTGTCTCCGGCTGATGATGGAGTAGCCGTCGACACCATCTTCTCGTCCTGATTTGCATTCGATTGTTCGCCAGCAGGTTCCTTCGTATCCATATCGGTGCCAACACCCATCATCTTCCCCTCGCCTTTCCCGGCAATCTCACTTCGAAGGCGGTCGTACTCAACCCGAATAGCTCTCGGAACAACTCCCAATACCTCGAGTCCTCCCGTCTTCGCAAAGGTAACCACAACATTGGCATCAGTAATAACATACTCTTTATCCCCCTCCGATGGAGCCCCCGCCGCCTCGCTCACAATCTTGACGATAGATTTCAAATCCGTTATAATCCCATGCAATACAAATTCGGTTAGGAGACGGAGACATAATCGCTTGGGGAGAGTGTTCTCCTCCTCTCCACTGGAACCGTGACCCGTCACACTGCTCATAAGAGACGGGACCAACGCGGGAGCAAAACCTTCGTATCGTCGATGCATTTCCACGCAAAGCATGACCATACTGGGGATATCGGTAGGTTTGATTTTTTGATTGGGTTCTGCAATGGCGGCGGCGACTTCTTCGACGTATCGCGTTAGATTGAGTGTTTTTATTGGGTTGTTCGCGGAGTCCAGCTCAGTCGGGGTTGGGTAGGATCCAGACTTGATTTTTTTGACAAAGGCAGTGCATTTCTTAAGGTCGGACTATGTTTTGTGTGGAGGGAAGTGGCATGGAAACAAGACAAGATAATTCGTTTTTAGATAATGACGGGGATAAATCCGTGAATGCAACCGACCTCACACCTCACCTTCAACGATTTTTTTGTTTGCTCGAACTTCAGTCTCTCCGCCATCAAAGGCGACGAACCAGATCCCTCCAAAACCGCCGTGTCAAATTGCCGTCTCAGATCCCCACGCAGTTTTAGACCATTTACAAACGATTCGAGCGTCGCAATGCAACTCTTGATCCCCGCGTCGTATTGAGATTGGAGTTTGTTCCGTCGTTCGATTTCCGCCAATCGCTTTGCCTCCGCCGCCGCGGCCGCTGCCTTTTTGGCAGCGGCCTCTTCTTCTTCTTTTTGTTTACGCTCGAGTTCGAGTCGTTCGGCTTCTTGTTTGGCCTTGTCTTCGCCTCGGCCCGGACGGCGTCTGTTGGGTGGTCCTCTTCCGGATTTCGGCCGGGATGACGACGACGACGACAAAGGTCTGTTGTTGGGTGCATTGTCGTTGCGATCGGGAGGTGGAGCTCCACTGTTGCCACCGCGCCCTCTGCCACTGGATGGCGGTGGCGGGCGACGCCCTCCGCTCCTTCCGCCTCTGCCTCCGTTTCCGTGTCCTCCTATCATGGTGGATTTCTTTATGAGGCGCGCTCTGGCGCGCTGCTTATAATGCTTGCCCTATGCTTGCCATTGGTGGGTCAACTTGCTAGTCCTTGCTACAATATTGTACCAAACCTTACCAAACCTATCGCTTCGCGGTACAATATTATTACTAGAAGCCGCTACAAGATTTTTTAGCAGAAGCTGTGGTGTGTAATTGATTGGCATTGCACGTGATGATATAGTTAAGTTGAGAACTGAGTCATTTTGAGCTCAAAAGACATTTACAATTAGTAAATAGATTGAGGTGTTGTTCTAAGAACAAAATGTTATAGTATTGTTGTGAGTCACATAAGGTTAGTCTATGCAGTTTTTGATGACGAAAACGTGAATGCCTAAAAGTTATGGGCGATAGAGGATTAAGCTGGCCATAACTTTGGCGAACGATGCTCAATAGATCTCATGGTAGGTGGTTCATAATAATCCCATTGAGTTTTATGGTAGTGGTTTCAGAAGTGTTTGCAAGACAACTCAACAGACACTTTCTGCAGAAGTGAGTTAGCATTGTCTTCCATGTTGGTTTATCTGTTGTGGCTTCGTTTATCGTTTGTGGTTGTGCCATCGTGGTTTCGTCGTTGTGGCGTGGTTGTCGTCGGGTTGTCGAAGTGGCTCCATTGTCATGGTTTTGTCACCGTAGCTTCGTTGTCGTGGCTTTGTCATTGTGGCTGTATTGTCATGGCTTCATCCCCTCTCTCTCTCTCTCTCTCTGCCCATCCTGATACCGCCACAGAATATTGCGAAATCCTCTTTGGTGATGTGTTTATGTAGTGTGTTTAAATGTAAAGCCATTTTTGGTAATCCAATCCGTGGTGTGCCATTCTAATTAGTTATCAATACTAAGATGTAAAAAAGAATGGTGCATTGGATGAATGCACTTATATTTTGAAAACCATTTTTGGTGATCAGGTTCAATGAGTGTTGAAAACTTTTCTCATGTGAGATCAAATCCCTTTTTTGGCCGTGGCAATTTTTGATTTTGAGTGCTTCAACATTAAAAACATTTTTGGTGATACATTTAGGTGGTGTGTCCATGCTGAAAAATATTTTTGGGTAATATGCTACTTTGCATTCAGTGATGCTTTTATGTTGAAAACCTTTCTTAGATTATACCTTAAGATGTACACAAATTTTGGCCATGCTGGTTATAAGGTACGATGAAAGCATGATTTAAGCAGAGAAATTGAATGCTGTGTTTTCATATTGTCTGTCATGCGTTTGCATTGAAAACAGTTTTTGGTGATGTATTTAAGTGGTGTGTTTAAACGGAAAGCCATTTTTGGAAATCCAGTCAGTGGTGTGACAGTTTAACGAGTGATCAATATCAAGATGAGAAAAATGAATGCCGTGTTATCACATTGCAAGTAATGAGTTAACGTTGGGTAATGTGCTACAATTTTGCATTCAGTGATGCTTTTATGTTGAAAACCTTCCTTAGGTTTTAGGTTACGATCTTAGTTTCACATGTCCTGGACATGTCCTGGACGTGTCCTTGGACTTGGACGTGTCCGATGTCCTGAATTTTGCCCGACACCATATTTTTGCGGACACGAGGACATATGCCTATTTCGGGTCACATGTCGGGCCCGTGTCATAGGGTTGGAGTCAGGAGTACCCTACGAGTACCATACTTACATACAATATTCTGACATCACGCTCATACACCTCACATTCACCCAACGCGATAATCCTTATCATGTGGGTTACCACAATGGGATTAATTGCTGCGTCAACGTGAAGACCATGTTCTTTGTCCACCGACACAATACTGAGCCACCGCTGCCAACACCCTCTCCTCCATAACAAGGCGTGGCAGTGACCGCAAGCGCAGGTCAGTACCTCCCCTCCTTTGCTTGCTTTCAAACTTTTTTGCAAGCTAAAAAATTATTTTTTTCAATTAAATTGTTTTCTTCCCTCCACCAGCCATTGTAAACCTTCAACCACAGAAACAGTTGCCAGCCGCCGCCATCAGCGCCCTCTTCTCCATCACAAGGAGAAGCAGCGACCGCAAGCGCAGGTCAGTATCTCCCCTCCTTTGCTTGCTTTTGAACTTTTTTGACAGCTACTATTTCAATTTTTCAATTAAATTGTTATTCCCAATCCACGGGCTACTGGAAATCTTGGCCCACAGAAACAGTTGCCAGCCGCCGCCACCATCGCCCTCTTCTCCACCACAAGGAGAAGAAGTGACCCACCAGCGCAGGTGAGTATCCCCCCCCTTTTTGTTTGCTTTCAAAAAATTTTGACAGCTACTAATTTAATTTTTTCAACAAATTGTTATTCCCCATCCACGGGCAAGTTGACATCTCTTCCCACAGAAACAGTTGCGAGCCGCCGCCACCAGGGCCCCCTTCTCCACCACATGGAGAAGCAGCGACCGCAAGCACAGGTGAGTTACTCCCCTCCTTTGCTTGCTTTCAAACTTTTTTTGCCAGCTACTAATTCAATTTTTTCAATTAAATTGTTATTCCCCATCCACGGGCAAGTTGACATCTCTGCCCACACCTCTTCTCCACCACAAGGAGAAGAAGCAAACTCAAGCACAGGTGAGTTTCTCCCCTCCTTTGCTTGCTTTCAAACTTTTTTGGCAGCTACTAATTCAATTTTTTCAATTAAATTGTTATTCCCCATTCATGGGCATGCCCACAGAAACAGCTGCAAGCCGCCGCCACCAGCGCCCTCTTCTCCACCACAAGGAGAAGCAGCGACCACCAGCACAGGTGAGTTTCTCCCCTCCTTTGCTTGCTTTCAAACTTTTTTGACAGCTACTAATTTAATTTTTTCAATTAAATTGTTATTCCCCATCCACGGGCATGCCCACAGAAACAGCTGCAAGCCGCCGCCACCAGCGCTCTCTTCTCCACCTGGAGGAGAAGCAGCAACCGCCAGCACAGGTGAGTTACTCCCCTCCTTTGCTTGCTTTCAAACGTTTTTGCCAGCTACTAATTGAATTTTTTCAATTAAATTGTTATTCCCCATCCATGGGCATGCCCACAGAACCAGTTGCAAGCCACCGCCACCAGCGCCCTCTTCTCCACCACAAGGAGAAGAAGCGAACTCAAGTGCAGGTGAGTTACTCCCCTCCTTTGCTTGCTTTCAAACTTTTTTGACAGCTACTAATTCAATTTTTTCAATTAAATTGTTATTCCCCATCCATGGGCAGTTCTCTGCCCACAGAAACAACTGCAAGCCGCCGCCACCAGCGCCCTCTTCTCCACCAGGAGGAGAAGAAGCGACCGCCAGCGCAGGTGAGTATCTCCCTCTTTTGCTTGCTTTCAAACTTTTTGACAGCTACTAATTTAATTTTTCAATCAAATTGTTATTCCCCATCCACGGGCAAGTTGACATCTCTGCCCACAGGAACAGCTGCAAGCCGCCACCACCAGCGCTCTCTTCTCCACCACAAGGAGAAAAAGCGACCGCCAGTGCAGGTGAGTTACTCCCCTCCTTTGCTTGCTTTCAAACTTTTTTGACATCTACTACTTTAATTTTTTCAATTAAATTGTTATTTCCAATCCATGGGCTACTGCCCCCTCTTCTCCATCACAAGTAGAAGTATTGACCCCAAGCACAGGTGAGAGATTCCACTCCTTTCTTTGCTTTCATTATTTTCAGCTACTAATTAAATTTCTCAATTCCATTGCTATGCTCTGCGCACAGAGCTGTATTTACAATTGAGTGTGCTGCAGGAAAATGATGCACTCTGTTCAACATCCCCATGGAGCATTATCCAAAAACAGGTAAACCAAGGCACATGTGCATGCATCGCAGAAAGGGGGTACATGTACCTTGCTCTTTACAATGGTCGGATGAGATTGGAAAAGTTAGCCGTGGTTATTCTATCTCCTTAGCATCGATCCACAAGCTTGGTCAGATAGAGGCAGGAAGTTTTAATAATGATAATTGCTTATTGTGCTTTAGTTGCTGTACAGCATTAAATACAATTAGTAACACTATGTGAGTGTCGTTACTATATATATTCAGATGCTACATTTATTTTGCAAATAATATCTGACCTCTGCCACTTTTCTTTTATAGTAATTGTGATTTGACTGGTGATGAAATATCTCAATTAAGCAGTAGTACATTGTCTACCCTGAAGAAAGAAGATGGAATCTGGAGTGATAAATATGTCACCAAAGTGGCATGCAAGGGTGGGAAGCAAGGATGGCAGTGTGGTTGGTGCAACAAGGCATTCTCGACACTACATGCAACAAGAGTAGTCTGCCACCTTCTCAAAGTTAAAGGCAATAACAAAGCTACCTGTCAAGCAATAATTCCCGAAGAACATCAAGAACGCTAACGCTCCATCAGAGACAAGTCAATAAGTAACAGCAGCATTCGTGCCAAGGTCAAAGACGTGATTGAAGAGTTAATAGACGGCCGCCAAGAACATGTCACTGATTTGTTCATGACTTCTTTTGGATCATCATCAAAAAAGTTAATCAAGACACCTACAATTACTTCATTTCTCACAGCTCCCTTGTCAAGAGAAGAGAAGAGAAGAGAAAGAAACCATCTGGCAGCATTCAAACTACCATTGATACTGCTCTCAAGAATTCAATGCAATCAGATATAAGACACTCCAACAACTCCCGCCTCACAATGGCATTGCTGATTGCATTCATTCAGATGGTCTTCCATTCCGGTTCAGAGAGTCACCACGATTTCAGAAAATCCTGCGTCTTGCTCATACGATTGGAAATGATTACACTCCCCCTAATAGAAACCACATGGCTGGTAGGTTATTGAACCTGAACTATGAAAGCTGTCCTAGCGAAAACAAGGCAGCATTATTGGCAGAAGCAGAGACATTTGGTCTACAGTTTCTTGGTGATGGTGCAACCATTAAGAGGATGCCTTTCATTAATGTTTTAGGGATTTGTGGGTATGCCCCTCCCAAGGTCTTGTCAATTTATGAGGTCTTGTCAATTTATGATTGTTCTGAGCACTTAGCAGGAGGCTGAAAGAAGGATGCACCATTTATAACTCAATTGTTTGAGTCTGAAGTTGAGCAGCTAGATCCTTCAAAAAATTGACGAATGTGTTCTTCTTTGATGGAGCATCAAACGTGCAAAAGGCGGGAGAGATTTTGGAAGCAATAAACCCGGGAGCATACTGTCTTCATGGCAGTGAACATGTCATCTCATTGTTCTTTTCTGACATTTCAAAACTTAAGCCAATAAAGGTGAGATCTGGATGATATGTCATGTTGATTTGATGTCCTTATAACCTAACAAATTCTTTTGAACGTCAGTCTTTGCTTTTAAAAACAGGACGATTGTACGATTTTTTAGCTGGGGTGCAAGTCATGGGATTTATGCACATTTCATGGAACAGTCTACCCAAGCTAACAATGGACACCCTATCAGTTTGCTCCGTGGATCTGGAACAAGAATGGGACTATGGTTTTATGCTATGCATCGTGTGCTGCGTTTGAAGAAGGCTTTACTTGCTACCATCTTCCAACCAAAGTTTACACAATTGAAGCATAATACTCGCTGTGCACAAGCTGTGTCCGATATTTAAAATCCATCATTCTGGAAGGCAATGTATCACATCCTTTGATCTGTTTTTCCGTGCCTTAGAGCTTTGAGGTGCTGCGATAGAAGCGGACCTTGAATGGATCAAATTGTATTCTTGGCATGGCGAGCAACCAAAGCAATTGAAAAGTCAATTGACTCATTGAATGATAAGACTCTGTTTGAGATTGATTGTAACAAAAAGGATGATGAGCTGACATTCGAAAAGGCACAGTTCTTTAGCGGTGGTGATGATACAGGGAATGCAACTAGTGGGGAAGTATATGTCGATAGGTGAGAACGTAAATCTATGTTTGAATTTTCCATTGAGATGATATTAATTAATAAAAATGATTTTTATGTCTGTTTCAAAACAGTGACAGTGACATCGATGATGAAGAAGATAACAATGAAGGTGGCATAGGTGAAACTATTCTTTTGAGGTGGAAAGCCCGTGAGGTACTGCTTATTTCTGACCCAGCCATCACTGCATGGACATTGGCTATTTCACCGGACATTAGGAAAGATGTTGCATAAAGGCTCAATGGGAGTCATAGGGATGCAATAGAAAGGTTTATAACAAAATTGTTTTCTCATGATGTTGACTGTGATATTGCAACAAAGATTGATTTGTTCTGGGATGAATTTAAGCACTGGCAGAACAGAACTGGAATGTTCAGCAATGTAGGTCAATTCAACACAAAGATGCAGTTTCAGGTAGGTCTGCTAGCTGGCATGCAAAGTATTCATTGCCACATACAGAAGTCTTGGGTATTGTTGCATGCAGATCTACATCAAACCATCTAGGAATCGGGTCAGCTGAACGGAGCTGGGGTGATGTGAAGCATCTCAAGACTGACAAGAGATCACATCTCAGTGCAGATAAAACTGAGAAGCAGTTGGTTCTCTACACTACTGCTCGTATTGAAGAGGCAAGATTGAAATGCAAGGCTTATGAGAAAATCAATGCACAAGAGGGAGATGCCATGTTTGGAGATGATGATTTGAAGTAAGTTTTGAGTGCAGTGTTGTAAATGCTTCACTACGGTCATATGTACTCAAATATCTATATTTTGGTTGCAGTTTTGATCTTCAACTTGAGGAGTTTGGAGTAAACATTGCAGAGCTGACTGATCTTAGTCAGAAACGTGTTTTTAGAGCATGGTTAGAGGATTGGGAGAAACCATTGCTTAAAAATAATGATCCTGTTGCTGAAGCAAGGTTGAGGGTTAAGTATCAAGGGTTTGTATTTTCGATCCCGATAATCAAGCTATTTACTCAGTGTTTTCTGTTGATCTGGAGTATTGCAAAGGGCGGGATGGGGGGTGGTGTGTGATTGGAGTGTGCACTGATGATGTGTATGATGATGAGCCCTTCATTGTTGGTGATATGTTAATTGAGATGATTGCAGCAACCCAACAAGAATCTCATATTCAAATTGTGTACCAGACAGAACATGGGCAAGTGTAGTAATCAAATCTTAAATGTTCAATCATAATGAGTTGCTTTTGGGTTATAATGATATGGGAATATTTGTAGACTACCATAACCCATATCATATGTGAGTATATCAAGACAAATACATATCATCTACATATATCTGAAATTATATATGGAGCACAAAAAGCAATACTCATGCAGGCTTTGCTTTGTTAAATGCCATCATGTGTAGCAAAAGGACATCACGTGATTCAGTCTTGATGTTTCCCTGCTAGATGTGATGTGATGTGTACTGCCGTCGATAATTGACCCAGATATGATGTGATGCAGGCTGCAGTCAATAATTGAAGGATTGCTTATTTTATCAGCCACAATTACATGCTGTAAAAGGCTTCTAGCTTGGGGTGTGGTGCTGAGGATGATGTTCTGTTCATCTGCCAATGCATACATAAATAGTACTTATCTGTAGAACTATGGCTACATATTAATGTTAAACAATTTTGAGTTATATGTTTTGTAAGTTACAATAGATGAACACTGGTACAGCAGGAGTAAATGTTTACTAAAAAGTACAATAAAAATACCTTTATCGGCCAAATAAATCTGCGTCCTCTCGTGTCCTTGGTGTCCAGATTTTGGTGTCCTGTGTCCTCATTTTAAAATGAAACAAGACGCAATGTCCAGTACGTATCCAGGACATGTCCAGGACGCGTCCAGGACATGTCTGCAGACATGTCTTTTTGGACAATTTTTGGACGCGGATGCCGCGGACATGTGAAACTAAGGTTAAGATGTACACATATTTTGGCAATGTTGGTTATAAGGTACGTTGAAAGAATGATTCAGGCAGAGAAAATGAATGATGCGTTTTCATAAGGTCTGTCATGCATTTGCATTGAAAACAGTTTTTGTGAACCATAACATTTTTGGTGTTGCATTTACATGGTGTGTCTATGTTGAGAAATATTTTTGGGTAATATGCTACAATTTTGCATTCCCTGATGCTCTTATGTTGAAAACATTCCTTAGGTTTTAAGTTACAATGTACACAATTTTTGGCCATGCTGGTTGGTGATGTGTCTAACCTTATACTACATTGACATTAAAAATGTTTTTGGTGATCAGTCTACGTGTTGCGTTTATTAGAAACCATTTTTGGGTTTGCAATAGAGTTGAAAACAATTGTGATGTCGTTCAAGTTGTAAGTAGTGTACGTTGACACCGTCGTTGTTCATTTGATTGCTGTGTGGGTTTCCATTGCCAGCGGCCATTGTTGTCGTTAATTTGATTGTTGTGTTGTTCGTTGTTGCCATTGTCAGTTTAAATTTGATTGTTGTGTTGGTTGGCTTCCGTGGTCATCGGTCTGCACTGCTGTTGTTAATTTGTTTGTTGTGCTATGTCATCCCCTACTGAAGTTCTTGAGTCACAGGACAACATGGAGGAAGCCGAACAAGAAGAAGACAACACAATTCATGAGGCGGCGATGTAGATTGATAAAATAAGTGAAATTATCTTGGAAACATCGAATTTCCAACACACCATGCCATGACAAAAAATGTAACAAAATTGGCATGGTGGAGGAGAGATTTGTTCTCCCACAATACCATGATTGAGGCAATTGTGGCGGGGATATTGTTATCACAGATGTGCCCATGGATTGTGTGGTGGCAGAAGTTTAATATCTGCAATGGTTTTTGTGTGGTAGACTTCATTCTAACGATGTGGCGGAATTGTCAGGGTGGGTGAGTGTTGACACAGCACGTGATTTTTTTACATGATATGTTGTAGAAAAAAATGGCACGCATCAAGACTACACTTCGAATAAGCTAAGCTAGCGCGGCACACAGCACGACTTTTCAATAAGTCTCTTTCGAATTCACAGCAGCCCTTAAAACATGGGAGTTCATTGATAAGCATAAGTTGACTGGTTGTGGAGCAGCCCCCGGACCATGGAAGTGATTTTGGAATAGCCTTGACAAATATGGTATACATAGACCAGCCTCATGATAAAATTTTCTATTCTAAAGTGATTGTAAATGTTTTTTATGGGGGATGAATTGTTGTAAGGTGAGGTAAAGTACCTATCCCAACAGTTTTGCAATATTTAGGAATATTGCCCAAGTGTGATTCTAAGGGTGATGAGGAGTCATGCGCCAGTAGTCTATTTTGAATTTGTAACAGCCCAGGTAATTTGCAAGGTCGTTGGATTGCAAAAATTGACAAGACTGCTCGTGAAGGGGGGCCCAGAAAGTGGGAATCACAGAACAGCCCTTTCAACCAAAGCGCGGATTGGCCTCATGATCACTTATTCTCTACACTAAAACCATTGTGATCGAGAAAGGCCTAGTCAATAGCAGTCAAGCCCCGTAATTTTTGGCCATGCTATAAATTAATTTTAGATATATTTTTTAAGGTAATCACAAATCAACAGTCATTGAATACTGATGCATATCAAACATAAAAATCAGGTTTTTACAGGTATTGAAGGGCAGTGTTTATATGAAGTCACCTTTAAAATTAAAATAGTGAAAAAAGAGTCTCCTGGAGAAGGAGAAAAAGACAAAATCTGCTCAATGATAAACTGAGATTTTTTCAAGAAAAAATCTTGACATACGTATTATTTATTAAGAAGGTCTGAACGCGACCATACCATACCTTACCGTAGGTACAAAACCATAGTTGGCATCAGCAAAGACTGATTGAGAGTTGCGGGGAACATTCGATTGATAAAGATAGCCCCACATCCTAAATCCTGTGTGGATCTATTTCCACCGGAGTTATCTGTTGCTCATCTGTTTTGGATCTTGAATCTTGGTGGGAAAACACAACGCATTCAACCAATTTCTTGTTGCCTTGACAAACCATGTAGCATGGGTGATCAGCCAAGATTGGACTTGGTGCCCAGAACAACTTTCTTCCCTGCGGCGTTTTCGACAAAGCACGGGAGGAAGCATGAGAGGAGTTTTCCTCCCGGCATGAGGAACAGGAAGCCCGCCCAGATTTGGGTGTTGCTGAGGCAGTTTTTCCAAGAATGGTGCGCTAGGGCGATGAAGGCCTCGAGATTGCACTTGAGGGATCCGTAGCCCGCAGGGATGGAGCGGCTTTTTGTGATGAGGCCGCCCTGGGCCGTATCGGCTGTAGTGACGTTGAAGGAGGTGATGGTACTCACTGTGGAGGTGAGTGGAGATTGCAGTGTTGAGTATTTTCAGTGTGGCAAAGTATTTTGCAAAGGTGGCAGTGAAATGCCACTATGTTTTGCGGCAACAGTGCCGTACGTCGTGGATGTAGCGGTTGTCGTTGTTGGCGTGATTGAGGGCATGGGTGCCATTTGTCTGCAAACCGTGAGAGGTTTTGTTTGGCAGGAGGGGAGGCATCCCCATGAGGTATCGTTTCAACCAGAAGGGCCTGGGACTGAGGCGGAGTGTGTCCTTGCCGTACACATTCCCAGCAAGGCAAAAAACCCAACAAACAAACGGTGCGAGGTTGACAGTCGAAGCGGAGAGTTGGGATCCATAGCGAGGCGATGCCTTGATGCCCTCAACCAGGACCGGGTATCCACGAGTGCAGTGGCAATGCGGTGCAAACAGTCGATCCGTCAAAACAATGACTCACTGAGGTGTACTTACTTGGCTTCGACGGGGGGAAAGACGGGAGAGGTAGAAGAGAAAAGGAAAGAGAGAATCGAAGGTCTCGAAGAGGCTCGTTCGATGAAGGGAAAGAAACACTTTGTCGTAGAAGTGAAAATGAAGTTTTTATGAGGTGATAAAGTGTTACTTTCGTAGCTAGTGATCTCGTGAAATTTTCACAATGAGAACCCTTGTAGTGCGCTACGTAATTGGGACTGCCATCTGCTATGGTGGGAGTCGACACTTCCCCCGACGCCAGAGTTGGAAGAAGTCTGTACGACAATCCACCGAACATCATACAGTCAAAATATAATTCGGTGCAAGTTGGACTAAGAAGGCATTTCAACAGTGCTCTCAAACCATCTTCCACGGAACATTGTACGGTGAAACTATAATACGGTGCAAGTTGGACAAAGATCGCATTTCATACAGTGCTGTCCTAACCATCTCACACCGAACATCATGCGGTGAAAATATAAAACGGTGCGACTCAGTCTGAGAACACATTTCATACGGTGATGTCCAAACCATCTTCCACCTAACATTATCCGGTGAAACGAAGTGACATCGCCCTTTACAAGGTCACCCATATACTTGGATCACATATCATACGGTGAGTTACGCGTTATTCAACGCACATCATATGGTCGTCAATCTATTATGTTAGCTTATGATAACTTCTTGTAATTTCCTTATCCCTCCTCTACGTCCTGTCTTCTTAGTCTAAAATGGATCCATCCCTGGAACACTCCATTCTACAGGCTTTCAAAGAATGTCAGCAATGGACACAACAATTCATTGTTGATGATTCTGGTGCTTCTGTTGACCTGTCATGTGCTGCAACAAAAGGAGCTCCCCAAACTCCTGAAAACACCAAGAATCAACCACCATTTTATCCCAATCGCTCTGTCTATTGATTTGACCCAACCATGTTTAGAGGCAAGGAATCCTTTCAGGCCCTTGTGCTGATGATCCAAAACTCCCTCCATGGTTCTAAGTTTTTCTTTTGTCCATGGATCCAGGAACAATCGCTATGTACTTTGGTGCTCCCACACCCGTCTCCAAGAGAAGAAGCAAAAAGACACACATGCATTCGGTGACGGACACTTTACCCAGGATGTAGTAAAGCCCAAGCATATTAAAAGGAAAAGTTCTAGGCTAGAATCCCCACTTGATGCAATGGCGGGGAAACAAGAATCTAAAGCAATCAAATGTTCCACGACCTCAACAGTGTCACAGTACTCCGATAACCAGCCGTCCAACCGCCGGGTTCATTCAATCCGCAAAACCGGTGAAAAGGATCATTGCAAGTGTTGTATAGCATTCTTCCTATGGGGTGATGGTTTTTACTATTTGGATCACAAAACGACATGTCTTACGCACAACAGGCATCCAGCTTACACTCCGGAAGCGAAACTGAAAGGCATCCGGTATATCAGCGATCAATCGAAACTGTTGATTGAACGCATGTCTGCTGTTGGAGTCTGCCCATCTCAGCTTGCAGTCCTACTTGAGATGTTGGATGATGCTGATGGCACCTACCAGTCAGCAACAGTTCATAATTTAGTCACCAAGACTCCATTAGAGAGTACCATTAATTGCAGAGACGTTTATCTAGCTTCAAATACTAGTGTATCAGATTAGGTTGCGGCAGACTATGTGTTATTGAAATCTGAAGAAATCTGGTGCACTCTACCAGATTTTTATCATTTCCAAGAACAAATACTTAATCAGAAAATGGAAGCATTCAAAGTGTCTAATAGTGTTGAGGTTGACACTGACCATTACATTGCTGCCGAAGAAAACAACTGTGCTTATGGTTGTGGTTTTACAGGTTATAGACAGAGTAGCAAGTTCTTATCACCGATTGCAAGGAGACTTCATTCCGAAATTGAAGAGTCTCATCAATCTGATGCTTGGTCTCCATCCCGTAGTATACTTTAACAGGAGAGCACTATCTTATTAAGGAAGACAATAAAGACAAAATTAGGAAGAGGATTATCACATCTTTAGATGGAGTCCTATCTTTGTCAAGGACGCCAGCGGCATGCATAGAAAGATTTGAGACTGGGGTTTTGAGAATGATACAAACATTGGATGCTGACATAGCTACATTCAAGACACAATTGTTTGAAGAATTAAAAGAGAAGTCCTCCAATATGAATACGGATGAGAGAACAACTGACTATGAGTTCGCATGTGATGAGAAAAAGTCCAACCACAAAGAAAAGTGAAAAAGGAATGGGTTAGATTATTAACAGATTAACACTTTAGATATAACCATTTTGTGTTTCATTCAGATACACCAAGTTTCTTTAACACCATACTATATGCGATATGGCATATTTAACGGCCGTATTACATGCAGTGTTGTATCCTTGAGTGAGAGGAAGATGCTACATACTACTCACATACCAGAGACCACTGGTATGTGAGTAGTATGTAGACCTTGGCCTTGCATGGTGAAGCATGGTAAAAATGTCTTCGTGATTTTTTCACTCTCTAGCTAT
Organism: Cyclotella cryptica; assembly: GCA_013187285.1. Lineage (NCBI taxonomy): Eukaryota > Bacillariophyta > Thalassiosirophyceae > Thalassiosirales > Thalassiosiraceae > Cyclotella > Cyclotella cryptica. Next base: position 33,468 of record JABMIG010000560.1, read on the forward strand.
TTCACGAAATAGTTAGACCTTTGTATGTCAACATGTTTATACACTATGTATTAAGTTGTTTTTAGAATTGTGCAAGGGTCGTGGAAACTGTACGGAACTAGCGATGCAGTCATGCGTAAGGTTCTCGGCGATGTGACAAAATGTAAATGCAACAGGGAAGAGAAACAGATACATTTAAAGAAGAAGACAACATAAATAAAAATGTTAATGAATATAAAACATAAGTGGGATAAGACAGCACCGCATAATATACGGTTTGGAATGCGCTCTGAATATATTCCACTATTTGGAGCGCTTTCCAAACTGCATATTACGCGGTGCTGCTTTTTGTCACTCATGTTTCATATTCATTAATGTAAGTATTTTATGTTCCCTTCTTCTTTAAATATGTCTCTTTATCTCCCATGTTGCATTTTCATTTTGCGAGATCGCATTTTGTCAGATCGCCGAGAACATTACGCATGACTGAAATCTTTTAGTTCTGTACAGTTTCCACGACACTCCCCATTTCAACACACTGGCCCAAATTCATTCATTGCACCGATACCAATTTCATTTCATCACACAGCACAACCAGAGAGCATCATTTGCACTGAAAACAAGCGTCAACCGATTTTTTTGATCTGCTGTTACTTTCAATTTCCAACACACCGCAAAGTGATCAGCCAACACATTAATGGCAGTGCTTCTTCATTTTTTGGCCTAATCTTATCCATCGCTTGTGGACTACTGCCTTGTTTCGCCTCATCGACTCGATCGCTCGTGGACTTCCCTCATTTGTGCCACACACCATCACACTCCTTTTTGATATACTCTCCATCCTCCTCAGTAAGCTTTTGTCCATCATGCCTTTGTTGAGCCCCCGGAAGAGCATCTGCCCGCCTTGCATCACGAGAGGCCATGTTGAATGAAGGCACTGTCCCTTCTTCCCCTCATGGTGAGTGACAGTGACGCTCTCCAAGGACACGTGTTCACATAACTCCACCACGCATTCTCTGATGTCTTGCCTTCCATACGAGTTTTGCCCATGTCCTGCTTCAGCTGCAACCCATGGTGTGCGTTCGAGCTCCATTTGCAACGAGAGTATTGCATTACTGTTGAAACTGCCTTTGACCGTATGTTGTGCGTTGTCGTTACCACCATTATTCATACGGTGGTAAGCTGTTTGACCTCCACCGCATCAGCAGACTCTGCAAGATACAGGATTTTGCCATTCCTTTTAGGTAATTCTTGTTTTTCTCAGAAGAATACCTTTGTTTTTTATATCCTTTTTGGGGTCTAACAAAATAATTTGCACGTGTACACGAGTCGATTTTTTAGCGATGAAGTACGACTAGTGCCAATAGTTCCACACAGTTCCAAAGACAGTTCAATCTCTCTAGTGCCAAGTAGTGCCAGCAGTTCAGCCGATCGTGGCACTAGATGGCACTAGATGGCACTAGATGGCACTAGATGGCACTAGATGGCATTTGATGACATTAAATGGCATTAAATGGCACTAGATCTAGCACTAGATGATACTAATTGATCACAATGGAACCAGTACGATTGTGTAGGATGGAACTAGATGGCACTAGTGCCATCCTTATGGCACTAGTTCCATCCTAATGCGGCACTAAGTGGCACTAATTGGCACTAGTGGCAATAGGTTTTTGAGTGTTCAACATGGGAAGCTAGATTGGCATCAAAATTTTCGAATCGCCAAATTAAGTCCCATTACTGTGTCTTTTTGTTTCGAAATATTATAATGTGTAAACGTAGTATCTAGAGGTACACAAGTTGTTAAGGGTGTTAATATACGCCGGATAATATCATAAA